>JBBPQU010000148.1:0-34780 GCA_038092655.1 Boletus sensibilis | reverse complement strand
CGGTGGGATAGGGAACTTGGTTAACAAGGTTGACATCTCCGAAGAGCGGCGCCTGCTTGCCCATCACAGAATTCAATTCGCCTTGCTAGATTTCTGGGTGTATTCGGACGAAATACAATACATTTCATTTATATCAGCACACATTTCCGATGCACCTATTCTGTCCACTCGGTATGAGGATCGTTCAACCTCACTGGGGCGGGTAAGGATAGATGGTGCTAGAGACACACAGGACCTGTGGGGTTGATCAGCGACCTCCAATCATCACAATTACAAGCAAAGGCTTGACCTCGTCAGGGTAAAGGTTTGTGCAGTACTGGTTCAGGTTCGGGTTATTCGCGAGGATCGTCTTCATCGGAATGTTGTAGGCGTTGATGATGACATAACAATCGTCCCCTGACTGCACAACATGGGTGGTTTTGCAATCCTGGCCGGTGAGACCCAGGCAGATGACCTATACAGGATTCAAAAGCCGAGTCTTGGTATGCAAATGGGGCGTCGTGGGGGATGCCTCACCTCGCCAGCTTTGAGGTTGTCACAGTTCGCGTCGATGACCCCGGTATTCACAGCTGCGAGCTGGTAACTATGGGTCGTTAAAAAATGTGGGGTGAGTCGTCGATGCTAGCGATGTCGAGAATTCCAAGACTTACGTGGAGACGTTGTACTTGGCAGATATGATGTCGCAAGTATCATACATAGCGACGGTCGCATTGCGATCGCAGTTTGCGGGGAGGGCCTGGGCTACAACAAGATTGAGAAACAAGGGTGAGGGCACAACGTTGCAACATCTACTAGTACACACCCTGGAATACGGCTGTAGCAGCGAGCGCAAGGGTGGTGAGGAGACCAAACATGTCGAACGAGAGGTGAGTCTTTGAATATGACGAGGTTCGCAGACGCTGCTATTTCATCTGCAAAATGCGACGGCTTTTATACCTTTTTACCTCCAGTGAACAATTCAGGGGTACACACACGTCTTCCATTTTTATTTAGATGTTTTCGGGGTGGCGAACACGGATCCTGGTGACGTGAACTGGAAGCGAGTTAAGTCTTCTACTACATCTTCCATTTTTCTTTTTTCAATTCTTCGTGAGTTCAGCTCGCCGGGTTAGGTCAAGGCGATCATCGAGCCAGATGAGCAAAAGGTGCCGACGCTAGTGTGTTACGACAAGTGGACTAGCACTGGCTCGGAGTTAACATGCTTCTTCGGGTTGGAACCGAATAGAAGCCGGGTCGAGTAGACTGAGTGACAACCTATCGGCACTTCGGAAAACCTGCTGGAGGGTTGTTTTCAACTTTTATCGTGTTTGGGTTAGTTCAGGGTTTTGCCCATTTTGGAGACACGCAACCAATCAAAGCCCTCGCCGTTCAGCGGGATCAGCGTCGTTTCTTGTTGACGTAATAAACTGTCTGTGCAGAATCTGAAGGCACCATAAGACTTGTCGTCCTTGTTATTGAAGATCGCTTCTGCGATGGCCGCCGCCTTAACTCCCCCTCCCCCACTCATCTCCAGTTCGCGAACTTCGGCAGCTGTCAATATTAATGCTTCACCATCACTGACCATCGTTATCCCCTTTAGCGTAGCTGCATTATCCCGATTGGCCAGTAAAATGGGCCGCTCAAGCCCCTTTGCTTCCCAAGAACCAGATCTCCGCGTAACCACCCTTAATTGCATTGAGCTCTTTATGCATGCAGCACCCGTGTGTTGTCGTTCATCGCTTGCAGACAATGAATAATTTTTTTGTCTACATTAGCCAGCCTTCGTCTCATTTGGGTTAGGACCTGCAGCGACATGTGGCAAGGAAGGTACTGGCTGAGTGCGGTGGAAATTGGGAGATTCGAGCTGTGGTTGCACATCAGGGGGGACATCGTGAGTGGTGCTTGAGGCCTCCATGGCAAGTCGAGCATGTACATTCTCTATCTTCCATGTTCTGATACCCTCAAAGGTTTTGAGCTGATCGGATGAATGATCACCATTTAAGTCCGAGCAATACCGTAGCGGCATGCATGGAATGGAAGAGTACTAGTCCACTTGTCGTAACACACTAGCGTCGGCACCTTTTGCTAAACTGGCTCATCGCCCTGACCTGACCCGGCGAGCTGAACTCACGAAGAATTGAAAAAGAAAAATGGAAAAAAGAAGACTTAACTCGCTTCCAGTTCACGTCACCAGGATCCGTGTTCGCCACCGCGAAAACAAAGAAAAATAGAAGACGTGTGTTTACCCCCAGGGTGAATTGTTCACTGGAGGTAAAAGGGTATAAAAGCCGTCGCATTTTGCAGATGAAATGGCAGCGTCTGCGAACCTCGTCATCTTCAAAGACTCGCCTCTAGTTCAACATGTTCGGTCTACTTACCACCCTTGCGCTCGCTGCTACAGCCGTATTCCAGGGTGTGTAGTTGCTGCAACGTTGTGCCCTCATCCTTGTTCTCAATCTTGTTGTAGCCCAGGCCCTCCCAGCCAACTGCGATCGCTCTATGACCGTCGTTAAGGGTGATACTTGCGACACTATATCCGCCCAGTACAACGCCTCCACGTAAGTCTTGGAATTCTCGACACCGATAGCATCGACGACTCACCCCACAATTTTAATGACCCATAGCTACCAGGTCGCAGCTGCGAATATCGGCGTCATCGGCCCGCAGTGTCATTACATCTACCCTGGCGAGGTGAGGCATTCCCCACGATGCCCATTGTACACCAAGACTCGGACTCTGAATCCTGTATAGGTCATCTGCCTGGGTCTCACCGGCCTAGATTGCAAAACCACCTACGTTGTGCAGCCAGAGGACACTTGTCTTGGAATCGCCAAGGCGTACAACATTCCGGAGACGACGCTCCACGCGAATAACCCGAACGTGCACCAGCCCTGCAACAACCTCTATCATGGCGAGGTCAAGCATTTGCATGCAATTGTGATCCAGAGATCGCTGATCATCCCCACAGGTCCTGTGTGTCTCTAGCACCATCTATCCTTACCCGCCCCAGTGAGGTTGAACGATCCTCATACCGAGTGGACAGAATAGGTGCATCGGAAATGTGTACTGATACAAGTCAAGGATGGGGCTGCGGTATATAAATGAAATGTATTGTATGTCGTCCGAATACACCCACAAGTCTCGATTGTGTATAGCAAAGCGAATTGAATTCTTTCTGTCGAGATATCAACCTTGTTCACTATCCCGCTGATACCAGGTAAAGTTGACGACATCACCTCGATGACACGCTTCTGACCAAGATGTCCAGCCAACCTATCACCGGTCATCTGATGCGCCTTCAATCCCCGGCGGCAGACTGAGTGCTTGGTCCTCGTTATTCAAACCCTCGACTGTCACCACGCCTTTGCCGACCATCCCAAGTTCTCCGGTGCAGCCAAGAGGTTAGCAACGACCGCGCTGCTCTCTTGCATCCGTTTGAACGCTTCATACAATTGCTGAACACTGCGATGAGCTGCTCGGTCGGCGGACTCGCGTTGCTTGCACTGTCGGGTGCAGGGAGCTGGTAGGCACCGACGCCGGATTCGAGGGCGTGCATGGCTTGATCGATCGAGTGTTGTCAAGTCCGCTGGGGAAAAATTTAAATGCAGTAGCACGATGCTGATCTTGTGGCTGTGCTGGATTGATGCCTGCCTAGGCGTTTTGTCTGAACGAACGGCGTGAGCGTCAGGTTTCAGAGCTCGACATACCTACCGTTCAACGCACTCCATGCGAGAGCGTTCACCCGAGCGACCTGCTCCACGGCGATCTGTATGTTCTGTTTGAACAGCTCTGGCGAATTTGGGTCTACGAGGGTTGAGGTGGTGGTGGTAGTGCCGCTTGTCTCCTGAGGCAGACTCGGAAAAGGCGGGTCCGTAGTATACGCCCTTCAACGTGTCGTTATAGGCGTACGATCCATGCAGACTGCTGTCCGCGACACGGTCGACGTGCCCGTTGCCGTTCTCGTTCGTAGCCGCAGGAGCCATTATATACTGATATACGATCTCTGTGGAAATGGAAAGAGGGGACTCTTTATGACTCCCCATTCTGATCGCAGCGTTTTATACGCTGGGCAACCCTCCGTCTCATACTATTTAAGGCTTGCGATAGCCGAGGGGGAAATGGCGCAACCACTTGCTACCGAGCGGACATGTGAGCCGGATTATTCTTGATTTCACCATTTTAGGTCCACTGGTCCAAAGGCACGCCTTTTTGAAAGGGGCAGAACGCGGAGCTGACACAAATGGCGTGCTGCCTGTCATCGATATAGAATGGTGAATCAAAATCCGGGATCCGAGCAACACCGATGGATATGATCAATCCAAGTAACTCACAAGCGCACCACGTGACATTGGTGTGAGAGAACGCCTGCATTGTGTCGGGGAATCCATTCGCCTCTATCGTCTTCTTGAAGGCCATGATGCAGAGCGTCCATGGGTTACTTTTCCGAGTATGTTTGGGGATGGTTGCCGGATATCATTGTCGGTCCGGCATGAAAACAAGCTGAATTACAGGTCTAATTATCAGAACTTGAAAGTCTAATGCGGGTCAGTGAGTATGGACGTAGATCTAAAAAGTGATAGCTCTATGATGCGTATGATTCTGAAACGAGAAATCCGACGAGACATGTGTCTAGCATAAAATCCATATTCACCCACGCGTGCGTGAGTGCTAAACCATGATCAGAAACAAAGATCAGTCGATCGGAAAGATACTATCGATGTGGATCTTACAGAATAACTTTGTTCCATCCCTGCCTGCTACTCGCATGAGTTCTTTCTCATCACCTGGGAGATATGGGAGATATGGAGTGATGTTGTACACCTTGCCATTGATAGCCGCCCAAGCGTCTTCCTTTTTATATTTGTGCATCTTGAGCACGGACGGTGGGATGCGGAGTAGCATTTCCACACCCTGGTTTCCACCCGGAATGTTTGTCACTATGGAGTGCACGAGGAGAGGGGAAAAAAAAGGACGTACTCTTAGGTTTTCTCCAGACAATTTCAGGCTCGCCCAGTCCAACGGACCATATCCCGGTGCAAGCCCACCTTCCTCGAGGGCTTCTTGGGCTGTTCTGTGGTGACCATCGGCGCAAGCAAGGACGACGAAGCAATCTGGGGTTTCGCACGTGGGACGCCAAGCCGTCGACTGGCCAAGTCAGGGAGAGGTGGGGGGGGCATCAACACATTGTCGTTCAGTATCGTAGGAATATGAGATGCGCTTGGGGTGGATGATGAAGGAGTTGCACGCTGGGCACTGTTTAGTGCTGGGAACGCGGGTGGAACATCGTCTTCGCCTGCTATGTTCGATCCGTCGTCCTCGTCCCCTTCTGAGAATGCCCCTGGAATGGTAGTTTGGGTCGATACAGGCGGAGGTGCTGCAGCATCAGTAATTTGTTCACGGCCTTATCCAGCCTTATCCGCACTTTTTCAGCACTTTTTCAGCACTTTTTCACATTGGGGCACAAGGCTGCGCAAGTCGCTCAAGGCCACTCATTTTCTTGGATCCGACTTGTACGACACTTTTATTGCACTTTTTCGCACTTGGGATGGGGCGTCTCAAGTGGAAAAAGTAAAAAGAGTGGCTCAACATGCGCCATATCATCCATTGGAAAAATAGAATAGGTACAAAAAACAGTAATTAAAGTGGTCTAAAATCTGAAAAGGTGGATACCAATGAGAGCTCAGTACAGCGGGAGAATTAGAATCTAGCGAGAATGAGTGGTGGTGACTCAGACTTGCTCAGCCATATGAACAATTAGACTAGATCTAGAGAATTGTCAGTTCCAGTAGTACAGCCCAAGTTTCCGAAAGAAATACTAAAGTAAAGCACGTGGGTTGATGGTATCAGCGCCGGAGGGGCTAGGATCAGTGGGGTCCCAGTCGAGCAATGCATATGCAGAGGTGATGATGTCAGCAATATTTTCGGGACCCTTCTTTGTGACCGAAATGGCATACAATCACATTTCGTTGACATCAAATACTGTGCTGTGAATTGCAATCATATTGAACAATCTCTGAATGCTTGGTTGCGTTCAAGTAGTCGACTATCCGATGGTTGAAGGGGATGAGTGAGGTAGTAGCACCAATCTCGGCACCCATGTTGCAGATCGTAGCCCTGCCTGTGCAAGAGAGCGACTCGACACCAGAACTGTGGTACTTGATGATTGCACCAGTCCCCGTGACCCTTGCCAGTGAGAGTGAGGGTATCAGCTCTGCTGACAGGGTAAGAAAAGAACCCACATAATTGGCGGTAGCTGTTGCCAAGAAATCATACATGTTTTGTTGATGTCGATAGCAAGTGCCAAGTCCTTGACACCACTGACTTGGGCCTCGGTCGAGTGGTCACAGTGGACAGTCGTGGGCACGGCAGCATGTCAGGACACTTACACCAACATTGAGTTCTTGCTGTGCAGTACAAGTTGGAGCAGTCGCTGAAAAATCTCAATTCAACACTGTGACATCACATGCTGACTTAGGGGTGGCACACTGGCAGCCTTGCGACGTCAAACCAGATGGTGAGAAAATGTGCCACTACTCGAGCAGGAGTTTAATGTTTAATGTTCACCTATATCCTGCCGTCCACAAAGAAGTTGATACCACCACCCACCACCACCCCTTTCGCAGTGTTACCAAGTCTGAGTCCATCACCGTTGTACACCCCAATCATGGACGCTAGGGATCAGCATGGGTACGGGTATGCATACCTGTATCCAATACCCATACCTGCACCAGTACTACCCACACCTGTAACTGTAGCCTCATCTTCCCTCCCACCTGTCATCCAGAAAGCATTCATACTACCCTGAAACGGGCAAGAGCAACAGTGAGAAGTGCCAGCCCAATGGGCCTGCTGAACCCCCAGATGAGCCGAAGACTACTGCCAGCACACAGAGCACGTCATACAATGACCTCGATGACAATGAAGACCCAAGACCATCGAGAGACGCTGTGTTACGACCGAGTAACAATGGAACACCAAGGTGTATCCAAGTCTAGTCTTCCTACGGTTGCAACAACTGAAGGTCCTAGGGCTTATGACTGGCCTAGGTCTTAGCTCTGCAACAGAGACTAAGTGAAACGCTCTCTTCTATTTCCTCGTCATCTCACATCAATTCCCCTACGTTTCCCGTAGGAAGGGGGTAGTCTTTACTATCCAAAAGTATAGCACCAACATGTGCTTAAACTGTAGAACTAGGTGCGAGACCTGGCAAGAGACCAATAAGTCTTTAAACTGTCGATTAGGTGAGAAGCCTCTCCGAGACCTTAGTATGTCTGTTAAACTACTGTAACTTCCGCCTCGAGTCCCCCTTCTAGTATGCCGGTTACGCTGCTATTAGATACTCGATCCTCAGTCACTCTATTCGATATGCTACTACGCTGTCACTAGAAACTGTTCACCTTGTAGTACTCGCGTTTGCACTCTGCTATTCGTATCCCTTTCTTGTCTCACGGTCCATTGGTGGATCTTTATTGCGTTGCAGCTGCTGTACGCTGGCGTAGTAACCCGTTGTCTCTTTTGATCCGCCTACCGGATCTATCCGTCGTGTTATCTATAGAACTGGTGATCGGATCTCGGTATTTACGTTCGGATCTTGATCACAGCCACTTTGCTCGGATCTCGGCATCCTTGTAGATCTTGATTGATCATCTAGTTTCTTCTTTGATTTCGGACTTTGTATCATATGATCGGATCTTGATCTCAGATCTTGATGCCCATCTCGATCGTTAGTTTATATTAGTTTCCATTGCACTTGCGTCTTCCGCATGTTGGACAATTCTTCACTTCATTCACGACGTTTCCCTTTACCCATCGTGTATAGCCTTTTACCGGCCCTCTACCTCATTTGCTTACGTCGTTTCCTTCCATCGTGTTCTATGATATTCCATACCGGCCCTAAACCGGTTCGTAGTTAGTATATATAGTTGTAGTCGTATCACTTGTACATCTTTACGCTTGAAATTCCCTTTTACTTGCTGCAATCCTTCGAGGGTTGTATTTGTAAGTCTTCAATAGGGCTTTGTTATAAGTAACCGATATTTGGTCATTACACTAAGAGGCGGTGATAGCTAGGGACCAAGCCTAGTATCGAGGGCAAGAGAGAGAAGAGAGCAAGCCAGGTGAAGAGAGACTTTACACCGTAGATTGTGTAGGTCTAAGTTAGAGATACAAAGTACGGAGAGAGAGGCTTTATATACTGTGAGAGATATAGTTCAAGCAGAGCTTGAATAAGTTAAGGGCAGGTAAGATGTGAGTCATGTGATGAGTCGCATCGCGAACGTGACTAGGTAAAGGGAGATGACGCGTGTAAGAGAACGCGTTAGGAGGCAGTGTCTATCGGGATAAATAGGAACAGATCGGAAAGAATAGGAACATATCAGGAGAGACTGGGTCGGGGAGAATAGGATCAAAGAGG
This sequence comes from Boletus sensibilis, assembly GCA_038092655.1. Classification (NCBI taxonomy): domain Eukaryota; kingdom Fungi; phylum Basidiomycota; class Agaricomycetes; order Boletales; family Boletaceae; genus Boletus; species Boletus sensibilis. The sequence goes on along the minus strand of JBBPQU010000148.1, from coordinate 26,388 downwards.
CAGTCCGAGGCTATGCTCGGGGAGAACCAGGTCAGGGAGAATAGGATCAGAGGGGCAGTGCGAGGCTGTGCTGAAGCAGTCCTCGAAGGCTGTGTCCAGCACAGCATATTCCGTGAGAGAGGCAATGATGTTGTTCCAGAGGGAAGATCCTAGAACAAGCGAGTTGAGGATAGGGGAAGGGATTGGTGAAGAAAAGATAGGGGGTCCACCACTTGTAACACACTGCAGATGCAACAGGTGATGATGGGTGTCATCCAGACATGCCTCCAGAGCCTCCTGACCAGCTAGGGAGCAAGAGAGCGAGATGAGGAGAGATGGGTCGAGTTAATGGTCAGGAGGATGTCGTGGCGATGAATTTCATTAACCAAGGAACTTGAAGTCTACCAAGCCACCAGATGTGGCAGATGGCCCTGCACACAAGACAGCAACGTAGGAGTCAATATGGGTGTTATACAGGTCAAACCAAGCGGCGAAGTCACTGGCACTGGCAGAGGACACAACGAAGGTGTCCTCATACATGGAAGTATGGATGCAGCGGTCGACGGGAGGTCAGGAGAATGCGCAGAGACACACAGGTTGAACGAATGTCCGAGTCATTCACCTTTGTCACGTGCAGATCATTCCCAGGTACAGAAAGTATTGTACTTAGACTACTTTTTCTACTTTTTCTGCTTTTCCAATTGTGACCTGAAAAATCCTGGACATGCTAGAGCAAAATCTCTTAATCATGCCTTGGGAGTCCCTTGTGTTAATTTGTTCACTTTTGGCACTTTTTCTTGGCGGGTCAAGTGTGCCAAGTGTGGATAAGGCCGTGAACAAATTACTGATGAGTGTCGAGCGAAAACCAATTCCGAAGAAAAGACATTGTTTCCACTTAGATTGGGTGATGGATATAGTTATATTTGTCACGAACGCGTAGATAGCGACAGTGTCGCCGGGTCGCGCCTCCATCCGTGCCAATTGTTTGCGCAAGTGTGAACGGAGACATACTTTTCAGCATCTGCCGTCCCTTTCATTTGTAGCGTCAGGATCTGGTTACGGATGAAGAATTGGAGGGACACGTCCTGCCGATCGAAGTGGTTTGCAAGGATTTCCCACACCTCGCGGATGGAAATGGAGATGTTGTCTGGTATGAGGGTAAGAACGTTGGAGTTGAACGTTGACCTTTCGGAGAATAATACTTTTAGCTAAGCCGTCCTCTTTGATCCAAGTTTGGATTGCTTTTCGGACGTTCGGACTGTTTGGACAGATCGGACGTTCGGAAAGTTCACTTCTGTGACTTTTTGTCAGGAACCTTGGGTAAGACGAATCTGCCCACCGGTTGCTATTTCATGTGGCTGGCTTGTAGCATTAAATCCCCGTGGCTAGGTTCTGGATCTGCAACAGGGTCATCCTGTCTCACCTGCAGGGTCTACACTGGGTTGCTATTTTTCCTTCCTTTTGCTTGTGTGGCAGTTTGCTGTCCCGGGTGTACAAACAGTCTCTTCTAGCATCTCTTCCAGATATGAATCATCAGTTATCACATCGGACTTGATGCTATAGAAGGTCTGGGCCTCCTTTCAAGTTTCAACACTGGGAAGTCACCGATTGGTGAACGGCCTGTTCCGCACCGCTCATGGGTTGCTTACCAGTACTGATGCCGCATGGGTGCATGCATGCCCATCAGCGTTGCCCAGTGCCCGAAATGATTCACATTCGCTCTTCTCCCACAGCATCTGAACTCCTCCCCCCAAGTTCGTCTCTAGTTGAATGCCCTTCTACAGTTTCAGCAACTTTCTCAAGAAGCTTCGAAGCCCGACGGAAAACATATCTGCTCATGCATTGCGCGAGCACTGCACCGCTACAGGCATTCTTACCGTATCCAATTCATTACTTGCTATCAGTTCGGTGCAGCCCCCTTCCCCACCCGGTCCTCAACAGTCGAACGCCATTTCGACCTTTTATCGTCATACCTCTGATGCCGCTCAGACATTTTTACCTCCTGTACAAGCAATCGCAGATATGATCCCCGCTGTCGGCAACATCATCATGGGCGCGATCGGGGGAATGTTAAGTACTCTTCAGCTTGTAGATGTGATTCAACGCCGTTCTCGAGTATTATTACCCATGATGCTGAACCTCGCCATTATAGAGATATGTCCAGAACAAGGACGACTTGGAGACGCTCACCATCCGATTGCATCTGCTTCGCCACCATATAGACAATGCACCGGTATCTCGGACCCCTTTTGAAGAAACCATGAGACAGCGGTTGCTCAGGTATGTCACTCTTGGAAAGCGTGGATTGAATAATAACATTTCACGATCAGCGCGCTCGAATCGACGAAATCCCAACTGGACAGAATGGAAAAGCGAATTCCTGGAGCTTCCTCCCTCACACAAGACATAGCCGGATGTATCACTACCATCAACAATCACCTGTTCGAATATACGGTGATGGCACAATCTCTACCAGGATATCTTTATTACTGATACCGTTCCTCTATCTTGTGTAGGTCGTATCCCAAATGCAACTTCAGAACGACGTTTTCGAGATCAAAACGAGTTTCGCCGAGTCCTCCTTCAGACAGATGCAATTCATCGAGAGCTGTATGGCGACAGGGGGTGCGGGACCGTTACCGGCATCCATCCCACGCGGTCATGCAATACTGGTCGATGCAACAGGACGGGAGCATAACATGCTCCTTGATCAGTGCCGATACTTGGATGTACGTTCTCACAACGTGAACATATACGTCCACGAAACCCAACATATGATTTTAGCAACTTGATGCTATGCTCTCCGTCATCCTCTTTCAGTGCAAGCCAGACGAAGCGGAGGTCCAAAGGTGGTACATGGAAAGGAAACAATATGATTTTGTGATTTACAACAGGACTGACTCGGACGTGATACCACTGACAAGGGAAAGTGATATATGGTCAAATATGGAACCTGGGACGAGAATCGTTATGAGGGTCATTAACGAAGAGGTCACAAATCGGATGACTGCAACATACAAGTGCCCATGTGGAACATCGAATATTATGAATGCCAACCTTTCGGGTCTCAGGGCTGCATTACGACGTGGTTGCACCATAACATGGTTAGTTCACCTCTTCTATTTGCTGACAGGGCCTACAATGAACTGATAGTCGACACTGCGAGCGACGGTTCCAAATAACACGCACCGAGACATGGCACACAGAGGCGGACAATACCAACAGTCAACAAGGAGCTGGTACTACCCCGAGTGGAGAGGCAAAGTACCTCATTCGCAATTTTCTAGCGAAGCAAGTGGTGCGTATGACATCAGACCACTTACAATGATGTACAGTGGTATGTATTAACCTTCACGATGCAATCTTCGCCCCTCAGTTCGTGTCGGTGCGTGTTCTCATCGGCTGTTCGCCATTCGTTGACCCTCCCCATGTTGTGTTCCACCTCCAGGATGTGCGTGTTCTCCTCTATCCGGTTGTCCGCCATTCGTTGACCCTCCCCGTGCTGTGTTCCGCCTCCAGTGGGTGCGTGTTCTCGTCTATCCGGTTGTTCGCCATTCGTTGACTCTCCCCATGCTGTGTTCCTTCTCCAGGATGTACGTGTTCTCCTGTATCCGGCTGTTCGCCATTCGTTGACCCTCCCCATGCTGTGTTCTACCCCCAGTCTGTGCGTGTTCTCGTGTATTCGGTTGTTTGTCATTCGTTGACTCTCCCCATGTTGTATTTCGCCGCTAGGATGTGCGTTTTCTCGTGTATCCAGCTGTTCGCCATTCGCTGACCCTCCCCATACCGTTTCTGTCTCCAGGAAGTACGTGATCTCATGTATCAGGCTGTTTGGCATTCGTTGAGCCTTCCTATGCTGTGTTCCACCTCCAGATGGTGCGTGTTCTCGTCTATGATACTGGTTGTTCGCCAGTCGTTGACCCTCCCCATACTGTGTTCCACACCCAGCCCGTCCGTGTTCTCCTCTATTTGGTTATCCGCCATTCGTTGACCCTCCCCATGTTGATTCTGTTTCCAGAAAGTACGTATTCTCATGTTCCAGCTGTGCACCATTCGTTGACTCTTGCCATGCTGTGTTCCGTCTCCAGCTTGTGTGTATTCTCGTGTGTCCGTCTGTTCGCCATTCGTTGACCCTCCCCATGCTGTGTTCCGCGTCCAGTGGGTGCGTGTTGTCCTCTATCCGGTTGTCCGCCATTCGTTGACCCTCCCCGTGCTGTGTTCCGCGTCCAGTGGGTGCGTGTTCTCGTGTATCCGCTTGTTCGCCATTCGTTGACCCTCCCCACGCTGTGTTCCACCCCCAGTCTGTCCGTATTCTCGTCTATCCGGTTGTTCGCCATTCGTTGACTCTCCCCATGCTGTGTTCCTTCTCCAGGATGTACGTGTTCTCTTGTATCCGGCTGTTCCCCATTCGTTGACCCTACCCACGCTGTGTTCCACCCCCAGTCTGTGCGTGTTCTCGTGTATTTGGTTGTTCTCCATTCGTTGACTCTCCTCATGTTGTGTTTCGCCTCCAGGATGTGCGTTTTTTCATGTATCCAGCTGTTCGCCATTCGCTGACCCTCCCCATACTGTTTGTCTCCAGGAAGTACGTGTTCTCGTGTATCCGGCTGTTCGCCATTCGTTGACCCTTCCCATGCTGTGTTCCACCTCCAGATGGCGAGTGTTCTCGTCTATAATACCGGTTGTTCGCCAGTCGTTGACCCTCCCCATACTGTGTTCCACACCCAGCCCGTCCGTGCTATCCTCTATCCGGTTGTCCGCCGTTCGTTGACCCTCCCTATGCTGATTCTGTTTCCAGGAAGTACGTATTCTCATGTTCCAGCTGTGCGCCATTCGTTGACTCTCGCCATGCTGTGTTCCGTCTCCAGCTTGTGTGTGTTCTCATGTGTCCGTCTGTTCGCCATTCGTTGACCCTCCCTATACTGTTTTCCACCTCCAGTGGGTGCGTGTCCACGTGTATTCGATTATTCACCATTCATTGACCTTCTCCATACTGTGTTCCTTCTCCAGTCTGTGCGTGTTCTCGTGTATCCGGCTGTCCGCCATTCGTTGACCCTTCTCATACTGTGTTCTAGCTCCAGGATGTACGTGTTCTCGTGTATCTGCATGTTCGCCATTCGTTGACCGTCCCCATACTGTGTTCCACCCCCAGTCTGTGCGTGTTCTCGTCTATCTGGTTGCTCGCCATTCGTTGACTCTCCCCATACTGTGTTCCCTCTCCAGGATGTACGTGTTCTCCTGTATCCGGCTGTTCCCCACTCGTTGACCCTTCCCATACTGTGTTCCACCCCCAGTCTGTGCGTGTTCTCGTGTATTCGGTTGTTCTCCATTCGTTGACCCTCCCCATGTTGTGTTCCACCTCCAGGATGTGCGTGTTCTCGTGTATCCAGCTGTTCGCCATTCGCTGACCCTTGCCATACTGTGTTCCACCTCCAGCCTGAGTCTGTGCGTGTTCTCGTGTACCTAGCTGTTCGCCATCCGTTGACCCTCCCCATACCATTTCTCTCTCCAGGAAGTATGTGTTCTCGTGTATCTGGCTGTTCGCCATCCGTTGACCCTCCCCATACCGTTTCTGTCTCCAGGAAGTACGTGTTGTCGTGTATCTAGTGCTTTCCATTCGTTGATCCTCGCCATACTGTGTTCCGCCTCCAGGACCCTCCCCATACTGTGTTGCACCCCCAGTTTGCATATTCTTGCGTATTCGGTTGTGTGCCATTCGTTGACCCTCCCCATGCTGTGTTCCACCTCCAGGAAGTACGTGTTCTCGTGTATCTGGCTGTTCGCCATCTGTTAACCCTCCCCATGCTGTGTTCCGCCTCCAGGACCCTCCCCTTACTGTGTTCCCCCCCCAGTCTGTGCGTATTCTCGTGTATTTGGTTGTGCGCCATTCATTGACCTTCCCCATGCTGATTCTGTTTCCAGAAGGTACGTATTCTCATATTCCAGCTGTGCGCCATTCGTTGACTCTCGCCATGCTGTGTTCCGTCTCCAGCTACAATGTGCGTGTTCTCGTGTGTCCGTCTGTTCACCATTCGTTGACCTTCCCCATGCTGTGTTTCGCCTCCAGCCTGTGCGTATTCTCGTGTATCTGGCTGTTCGCCATTCGTCGACCCTCCCCATGCTGTGTTCCACCCTCAGCGTGTGCGTATTCTCGTGTATCAGGCTGTTCGCCATTCTTTGACCTTCCCCATATTGTTTCTCTTTCTAGGAACTGCGTGCTCTCTCTTATCCAGTTGAATACACAGTACTAACACTGCACTGTCCCTCTTCTTCAGCCTGTGCGTGTACATTCGGCTCTTTTTCTTATTGTGTTCCATTACCTCTTTTCATAGCAAGCCGCTCAGCAAGCTGTCAGTCAAAGCATACGTCCAGTGATATCAAATTCCGAGCTGCCGACTCGGATCGTGTGCGTATATTCAATGTTGGTCGTAATGATATATGTTAAGATACGTGATAGCGACACCTGGTGTGAGCAGCAGGCGTCAATTGAGAACTCCGAGCCGATTGGTGGATCTTCGTGATACCACCAGCGAATAGGCAAGTGCCTGTGCACCGCTTGATTGCGAACTCTATTACTTATAGCCCTACAGCAAAGTCCCGCATCGTACAGCCGTACCATGTCCTGACGACCCGTCCTGTGCTGTGTTGCACATCGGATATGGTCGTGCCCTTGGTGTATTTCTTTCATGACGCGAGGATTCAGTTTATTGATCGAGTTTGTTCTATGCATAATGTCCGTTTTACATACGCACCCATGAATGAGTCGACGCGGTCGTGTACATCCGATTGAGCTATAGAAACTACACAGCCGCGTGGCCAGTCGATCACGATTCACTGGGTGCGTCCAAACTTGGGTTCTATACAACGGCGGGGTCCATCCCCTGTACCACGCACCACGCGGCCCACGCGACTCGAACCCAACCAAGTCCGAGTCACCGCTGCGCCCCTCCCCCATCTTTCTCCCTTTTTGTTTACCATTTAGAGTTGCACCTAGGAGCGCCATCGTGCGATGCAAACGACGATCTTACCCACACCGACCTCCGATTCACCACCTTTTTCGTCGCGGGCACGTCAAGGCGACGCCGCCGCCGCCGCGAGGTCTCGTTCATCCTTCGTCTTCGCTCGCTCATTCACTAGCATGACTCGACCAGCCTCGACCGCATGGCCACAAACGCCCAACCCACACGCGCACCAACAAAGAGGAAGAAAAAAAACGGACAGTGAAAACGAAATGTTCTATTACATGTTTAAAAAAAGAGATCACAACAGGGTGGGATGGATAAGTGAGTGAAGGATGACGCCGCTCACACCCGCGATACGAGCGTGATCGGGCACGGGTCGACGCCAGTGGGACTTGGGGTGTGTGATCGCGACTGAGGCTGGGACTGGGACTGGCCGTCCTGGCATTGAGATGGGGTGTGGGAGTGAGAAGGGGATGGACATTGGGAGCGCGCTTGTGATGGTGGATTTATCCCAAAACCGTCCACGGAACTCGCGACGATGTTCGGACAGGCGTACTATCCCGCCCACGAAGGGGATGGGGGTAGGGAGAAGGATTGGTGTGAATCCCAAATATGACCAACGACGCCAAGGAGAGACACACCTCGTCATTATCAACCAGCTCACGTAGGAGGAGACGCGAGTTGAGGCTAACAGGTAGGATCAATGCTCGGTCGGGGTTATAACAGAGGGAGACGATGGTGCTCACACACTCAAAAACGAATTGAGGTAACCTGGGAAAGGCATCCGTCAATGGGTCTTTAGAGCGAGAAAGGGCGGGGGACTTGCAATGGCTCATAAGAATATATGGTACAAGAAACGCGCCGTTGGATGGACAGACGAGAAACTGCGGTGGCCATCAGCCCGATCAACACACTTCAAAGGGGGTCATACCAGCACGAGAAACACGGTCACATCGATGCTAATGGGGGAGACCTCTGCTCAGAGTCTCCCGATGCAGCAATGAGAAAGGGTACCTTGTCAGTAAACCGACGTTGACGACCAGGATGGTCAGCCTCGTGATGAGACCGCCTAATCTGATGCAACTCGTTGGTACTACTCTACCTCTCCAGCGAGAACAAAACATACCGCCCAATCCCAGTTCTCGACTTTTGAAACAAGTACGCTTGCGAGCCGGCGATGAGAAGATCACAAGCTATCGAAGCGAGATAAAATATCAGTGCGGAGAGCTAAGCCGACGCGTCCGAATGAGATGAAACGATTCCATGAGTCGATGCACGGGGAGGGGCGAGAGGCAACTGACGTTGGTTCCACGTGTGCTCTGCCATTGCGGAGTTCTGACACTATAGGTGAAATCTTGGTCAACAATATGCAAGGAGGTGCATGCGGCCAACGTACGTCTCTGCCAACATAGCTTCATAGCTATCATAAGTATGCATACGCGCTCGACATCGTTCGACGCATACCTCCACCACAAGCTAGACGAGTTTCATTTGAATCCGCCCGAACAAGCTGGATAGGACTGACCTAGTGCAATAAACGCCAACACGACCTAGAGGCACCAAAATCTTCAGCCCACGGAGCACCCGATCGTGTGCCACTTACGATCGGAAAAGTCAATAGCCGATTACAAAAACTCACTGGAGCAGGTGAGATCGAATGCTACTCGGTTGTTCGGCGCGGTACTCACATCTCCAAATACGATGTGCATATGTCCTAATGGGGTGGAGAATGACGTCAAGATCATCCCGAAAGAAAAAGAGTGAATTTCACTGACAATTGCACTCCAAATGCGATCACAGACTGTCCAGCACCACAATCGACGTCAAATCAAAATGAGATTGAAGGAGAGTGCTTACAGAAACGCCCATCGCAGCCTGGAGACACGATGCTTGGCCGGTAAAAAAAAAGAGACGCGTTGGGACAGGCGCATACACGTACCTCGAATGATCTGTGTCGCGATGTGAATCCATAAACCACAGGGACGCGAAAAATCTTACGATGTGACATAACCCGACATGACGACATCCCCAGCCCAAACGATAGTATATTGGTATATTGACGCGGATACGAGCACGATCTGAGCTGTGCCAAGGGTGCTAGCAGTACGATGAGTCCCTCTGCCAGAGTATTTCTCGATCTAGATGGTCTACCTCAGGAATGCAACCTAGCGGGGTACGATGAATTTGAGAAACACAGAGGGGAGGCAGCACTGACCAGGATCTTTGTGTGGTAGCTGTCTTTGGGGAACGAATGAAAATAGTACCATGTTTGCGCTAACGTGACGCCATACAACCTATCACAGGTCAAATGTCCAGTGAGCACCAAGCAAAGCGGGGCGTACAAACTACAGAGAATGACACCTGGGACACGTTAGCGCTACCGTTTTCATGCAGCCGTTGACTTACCCAGGAAATGAGATGCGATCAGAGGGATGATATGAGACATGGCGGGGAGGGAAGGGAGGCGAGGGAAAGAAAAGAAAAAGGGAGAGAGGTGTTAAAGGCGGGGGGATGAGCGGCGGGGCATGGTCGTAGTTGGCGATGCTACGTGCCGCGCTCTACGGAGTTGCTTCGAGGACGATGATCGAAGAACCAACATAAACCACCTCAGATCTCTCTCCAAAGAACCGTGTCCCCGCTCCAGACCGACGAGTACCGGCTCACCATAGAAACAGGTCCCCGTCAACGTACTTGTCTACCACCCTGAGCTGGATTATGTCCCAGTACTGGCAGCGAAAAACAACCGCGTAGGATGGCCGTCGGGAGGATGCAATAGAAAGAAGCAACACATCGTGGGCGAATCATTCGCCGTGTCCCATCGAGATTAGCAGTCCAGTTAGTCATCTCACTTTCCAACTCGGGGCCAAGTACAAGTACAGATCCACGCGCCTACTGCTCACTTCCGACGACGCGCTCAACCATCTCAATCGACAGCCCCAGATAATTCGCAGGCTCGCACAACATGCGCAATTCGTCCCTCCCTATCCCGGCGGAGGTCACCTTGTCGTCTGCACACAGCAGCTCGAGCAACGGCACATTTTCGCTTGCACTCCTTCGGCAGAGATCGTACACGAGATCATGCGCAACCTGCCGTCCGATCTTGTCTGCGAGGGCCATCATCACCGCCTCGGAGACAATCCCACCTTTCGTAAGGCCCAAGTTCTTCTCCATCGCTCCAGGGTGCACTTCCAAGCCAGCCACAAGATCAGCCGTGTGTTTCAGCGTGGCGCACGTCAACTTGGATATCTCCGGTAATGCAATCCACTCGATTTCCCACGGTCCCGTCGAGCGCTCGTGGTCGGCTACCATCGCCTCGTACAGCGCGCTGCAATGAGAGCGCACGCTGGCAGCCATGGCGGTGATGTAGGCACACGAGATGGGGTTTCGCTTTTGTGGCATTGTCGAGGATGATCCACGTTGGTCATAGAAAGGCTCAGACAGTTCAGCCACTTCAGTTTGCATGAGAAGTTTGACGTCCGTCGCGAACTTGGCACACGACCCAGTCAAGAGTGCAAAAAATCCGCCGACTTCAGCGATACGATCGCGTTCCGTGTGCCAAGCGATCTCGGGGACTGAGAGTCCGAGACACTTCGCGAGTGCTTCCTGGCATGCCAGCGCTTTGTCGGCAGGCAGCGAGGCGAGTGTACCAGCTGCACCCCCAAACTCGAGCACGAGGACCCGTGGTCTGAGTTGCTCGAGACGTTGCTGGTGTCGTTGGAACGTGGCGAGAAGGCGCGCAAGTTTGAAGCCCAATGTCATAGGGACAGCCTGTTGAAGGTTGCTACGAGCAGCCATGGGTGTGGCGGCATGGCGTTTTGTGAGCGCACCAAGGCCCTCGATGATCACTCGAAGCGACACGGTGATGATCTCGAATGTCGACGCCAGCTGAAGGACAGCTGCAGTATCTGTTACGTCCTGTTCCCAACCCGCAGTCAATTCCTGCCATATCCTGCCATCTGGTGGTTGGAAGAGTCACCTGAGTCGTTGCACCGTAATGAGCCCACTCTCCAAGACCCAGGTGTTTGATGTTGACGCGACGGACGATCTGCTGGACCAGACCCAAAACTGGGTACCCTATCTTCTCGGTGTCTCGCTTGAGCTCTTCGAAATCGACATTGTCGACATCTGCGCAAAAGTTATAGATCTCGACGGCAGCGTCGTTGGGAATGATGTTAAGGTCTCCTTGCACGCGAGCGAGACAGCCCTCGAAACAAAGATAGTTGGCAGTGCGAGTTCGGCCAGACCAGATGGAGGAAACGTCCGGGGTAGAAAAGATGTTTTCAAAGATATCCGAGCAAGACATGTTCAAAGCTTAGACAGTCGATGTGCTCAGAATGCATAACGCCCCACCGCGACCACTCTCAACGACGCGATGATCCTGCTCCGATTTACTTCGTTTTTCCAGGTTCTGACACACGCTATCATGCATTTCAATGGTGGCCCATCAATATTTTTCTTGCAATGGGTTAAATTGCATTGCAATCACCAGGGTAAGCAATTGATCCTGATTCAAGCATCACTATCCACACTGACTACTATATATTTCAAGATGGTGATGACAATTTCTATCACTCTCATGAAAAGATTGCTGAGGGTGCACTGTGACACACTCTTCTGGAACAACATCAAGATAGGTAAAAGAAGAGCATGTCTACATCCATGTCATTCAATCCTGGTCTTGTGTCGCGGGATTACGGATCACGGACAATCGCCTCTATGTGCATGAGCATATTCTTCATCCCTACACCCCTGTTGATACGCCTTGTCGACCGCCAAACGTAACGTCACCTTCTCCACCTCTTTTTCCCAGTCGGTCGACACGCAGAGATAAGTGCCAAGCATTACAACCCAAGCCATCGCAATGGTCAAACCCCACCATAGCCCAAAAAGACCCCAATGATGCTTGAACGTCAACCAAAGACCGATCGGGAAACCGAGGCAATAGTATGCACTTGCCCGACGTTATCAGTCAATGTTTGGATGTCCAGAGAGATGTCAAGCTCACCTAATATTGATCATGGCACCCAACGTCTAGGCGTTTGTTTTTAAGTTACCGGGGTCACGGGAAAGGTTTGACACGCACTTGTTTGCCTCGTGCACGTAGAATGCCAGAGATCACAGCGCCACAGTCGTCAAATATTTGTACGAGTGCCAGCACAGGGAGCACGGCAGCTACGAGCGTCACAACCCCTTGGGGAAAGTAAATCCGATGAGTGATCTTCACGGGCACCCCAAGTCGTATACCCATACCTGGATCACTATTGAACATATATCCCCACGTTGCTCGGAAGGTCAGAAGGATTCCACTTGAAAACAACCGTCATATACAGGAAATCAACAAAAGAACATACGGACCTTAAAAACAGCGCGATGAAAATGGAAAGAAGTATGGCAGCATTCGCGGCAACACCGGCGCGATTCGCATCCTTCTCCCCAAGGAGATTGCCAATGCTTGAAGGGGGTGTCAGACATGTCGCTGGGTCTCAGGAATGGTAACCAACCGAACAGAAGTCGCAATTGCCACGGCGAATGGGGCTTGGAAGGTACAAGAAATTGTGGATAGCAACACGGATTGTGTTGCCAACGGGATTGGTCCGAGGCTGCAAAGATTCACCCAATCGCGGATACCTGCAGTCATCACCACTACTTACAAGCTGGCGGCGACTAAGAGTGTTTGTGATGAGCCCTTTAGACGGTGGCAAAGATATATGCTACGTACGTCCAACAAGCTCCCAGGACCACCACTCCGATGCGACTTGACCTGTGCTCAGGGGTGAGTAAATCAATGTTGACAAAGATAAATACGATAAGTACGTACCGACGCTACCCACGCACAACCTCGCCAACAAACCTAAAGAGGTCAAGCACCGTGACGAGATGGGATGCCAGGCCGTCCGTTCCACGAAGAACACGCCATAGATAACAGATGCGACAGAAATCAAATTATACGAGATAGAAGTCGCAATTGGAGCTCCAATAAACCCAAGCCGCATCGAGTTAGGTCCCCATACTAAACATCTTATTAAGCTCCATTATAGCATCACCTACTGCGGAGTGACTCACCAAGGAGATAACTCAAAAGGATGTTTATAGGTGCAACAAAGACAATGATACGTGCAGGCACATCAAACAATCCTTGATTTGAACAAAAGAACATTAGCTGAGTACGCCACACAGGCACACAAAGCATCGCTCTTACCCTGGGCTTGGAAATACCGGCTGAGTGGGATCGTCAACATACGTAACACACAGTGAAGAGAGACAGGACTCACCGAGAAATACAATTGAAGGAATACGCCGGAAGACTCAACGAGGCCCATTTCAAATAGATGCCAGCGTATCTCGCGACCTCCGGGTCTTGCCTCAGCGCCAGAAGGAGGGCCTCGCCGTTGAGCCACATCACATAAATGGGCTGACAGTATTGTGATGACTATGATACCCATAACTAGCACACCGCACTCACGATCAATACGAGAAGTTGTAGAACAACTGTCTGCAGAGTTAAGCATCGTTACTCATTAGATAGTATCCACACACACCCATGCGTTGAGTCCATAGCCCGACAATGTGTGGCTGACCTGAAGTCCACGCGCTCGGCAGGACAGTGTCCAAGGCACTGGCCATCCCCTGGATGATACTGAGTCCAGTGACACTGGCCGTCATGAAGCCCATCGTAGCGGCAGCGAGCGCAATGGTGGATATGTGCCCAATGGAAATCACCGAGGACATGAAGATACTATGCTCAAACACATGCGTACTTTCAACATCTGAATCAGCGAAAATGGAAGCCAAGAAGCAGAAGCAGAATATACGAACCCAAACACAGGAAGAGCATATCTGACGAGCGTTTTGACCTCTTGCCAGAGGACCGACAAGAAAGCATCGCTCCCGCGCGATTCGTGGTCGACGGGTTCCTCAATACGAGGTATTGGAGGGACGAGCAGAGGCGTCGTCTCCGAGGGCGATGCCTCTAAACCAATATTTACAGACGTTATCTTTGCACCCCCTGGAACAAAAAAAGAAGCGAAGAAGCATTTTGTCGTTGATGGGGTAGAAGAACGGGTCGACAGTTGTTCATTTTCTCGATCAGTGCGATTTTCATCTCCCGGTGCGTTGTGCCCACTGTCTTCGTATTCGCCAGTAAAGTGTACGGGAATGGCATTGTCTTGACGGAGAGATGAAGACGTGTCAGATGCATCGTTGTCTGCCATCGGACAGTCACCACACCACGCGGACTGGAAGGCTGAAAGAAAGAAAGCAGTTGAACGCCGCAAAATTTTGGGAAGATAAGCCTTTCGGATCCTGTTCCGCAAGGCCGCCAAGGCGAAATGACCGAGTCAATAATTACAGAAATAGACCGGGGTAGTCGGCGATGGGTCGTTCCGTCCAATCATATTTTGACGTCGCTGTCATATGATCTAGGATCGAGATTCCTGTCCCATGCTAGTAGAAGTGACAACGATGCGAACGTGGGAGAAGTAGCCTCGATGGGAAAATACCACGGCCCAGTGTGACTCATGTGCCGTTCGAAGGCCGCTAACCGGGCCATTCAATTGTGCGGTTATTGTCTGAGCGAGAAGATCAAGAACAACGTTTAAAGTATTATCAAGCCGCAATGTGACGGCAGTGGGTAACGTTATCGCTTTGTGCTTTCTAGAATTGTGGTTGGACTCTGCAAAAAAAGGAGTTCCTATGATGCTTTTAATCGGGAAAATTTACATGCTGTGCACCCATGTAAATGCGGTCGTAGCAGCGATGGGTCGACGCTCCCCCAAACAAGCAGTATATGTTCAAATCTCCGTTTCCTGGGCAGTGCAGCGCGTACGATCGCAGCGTAATCAACCCGTACGCGGCCGATGATCACTGCCCTTTATGATTCACGTCAGCTAACGGATTTTTGATGCTCACTAGATCCGAACTTACACCTTGACACATGACACTCGGACCACACGACGCTTGAAAATTTATCCCCGAGACCTTCAAGTTGGATGAGAGTATTGATTGGGAGGCTAAAGACGCTGGACCAACTTTTCAAGGCCAACAGAGTCGAGCAAGTATCGCGACTTTGGTTTCTAAGACTCACAAACAGCAGTCATTGAAACGAAATGTAAGAGCGGAAACCCCTACCCACAAGGACTACACGTACGCCCGATGAGCGCTGGGCTCCCATGATCATCACCCAGACTACTTGACTGGATATTCATTGAGCAAGAGGAGAGTTAACTTTACCTTCCAATGCTTCCCAAACTGAGTAACCCAAGTACCCTAGCCATGTGAAGGCCATGCTGTTCACAAAAGACGACACCATGCGTCACGATCGAGATGCCTAGAATATCGTGGCAATATTGGTGGCCCAAGCCAGGTTATAATGGAGCAGGCCCAACCAGAAAAGGCTCTCATTGTTCAGAGGCGATCCCTTACCGCGATGATCAGCTTAAGGATGACATGCGCAACGCCGACTGCGAGTAGTGTGATGAATGTAAGTACCACTAACTAAATCTCCTGTCGGATGTCAACGCACTGGGCAGGACTGCAATTGCGAGGCGCACATCGACAGTTATCAAACCGATCAGTGCTGAACTAGCGCGACATCCAAAAGATGCCCGATGGATATACGTAACGGATATACGCATCGTACTCGTCTCAGAGGTCTCGATCTTAGGTGCACTCTCTGCGAAGGCAGAGATGAGTGCTAACGAGGAGCCCGAGCACAGGTAAGGAGTACGTGCTTGAAGCGTGGTTCTTCGGAGGAAGCCTCTGGGAGATCATCCTGTGTGGCGTAGGTGTTCGATCGTGAAGCCACGGGGATACAACCAACAACGCTGACAACTAACTGAGGATCGCAACTCATCCTACTAGTTATAGCCCTTGCTCATCGAAGCAAGCCTTCTTAAACTTTCTCTTATTTGCTAGATCCACACGTGCTACCTCATGAGTTTTGCACAACTTGTTTGGGCTCGCTAGGACTCCGCTTCTATGCGAGCCTAGTCTCATAAACCAGACCTAAACTTCGAGATCAGAAGACAGTCGTTCTGATCATACGAAATCGATGTGCCCCCGCCACGCTCGTCTAGTGTATGTACGCACCCCTTGCGAGCTCACGAATTGGGGCTCGTCGGGGAGTCGTTTTCGCTACTCAAGTCACACTCGGAGACCAACGAAACACTCAAACACTGTTAATTTTTATTCATGACTCTAAAGCCGTTGATGTCAAAGGGGCTTCAAGGGCTGAGTGTGTGCTGAAACGGGGTATTCATCGATCGAGATTACAATCTGATACGGCATACCTCCTACGCCTGCTTGCCTACGTGCAAGGCTACTCGAAGCTCGACTTGGAAAGATCCGATGGATGCCGCGAAGGATATGAGAGGATATGTCGTCCAGGATACGATCATCACACGATCATCCATGCATCATGTACGTATCGAATGGCGATGGGCGCTTTCTGTCTCGTATGTCCCTTGAAGTACCGTCACGACTGTGGCAGTGACAAATCTGCATCGTGGACGGTGACACGACGCGGTTAGCAAGATTGAAGACTGGCTTAAATAAACGCTGGACAAAACGGAATCTGGACCAACCAACCGACTTCCGCGCGCACCCAACTTGATCTCCATTTTGCAGAGCATCAGATTTCAAGGAAATAAATCACCACAACGAAAAGTACACCAAACCAGGAAATAGGACCCAGAGCACTGATGAGCCGCAGTGAAACTTGAAACAAAGGCTTCTGCCCGACGAGCGCGTCTTTGGCGGAGCAAACGCGATCACGTGACAACCAATTCATCCCGTTGTTCGCGTTTGCTTAGGAACATTGAAAATACGTGTTACCTTTGAAAACATATACGAACAACGTGTATTCCTGCGGAATGAGGACGGTAGTGACCGACGACGATGGCTCTGAGTGGTCCATTGAAATTCTTGACGGCGACTGTGTCAACGCGCCTACAAAGCCGGTCAAACAAACACCGCCAACAAGCACAGGCGTGACTGCTGGCTCGAAGCCGACCTCCAAAAAGTACGTGTCATAATGAGTATGTTTCGTCCGTACCTTATCAATCAAACGTCATACCTGTACAGAGTTCACCCCTTCTTCTTGAATGACTTTTCAACCAAGGTCGCGCTCCCTGGAAGCCAGTCGACTGGTCAAGAAACAACGAAACGCGCTCTCGACACACGTCGAATACCTTCGTGTATGATCTCACAAGAGTCCACTGAACGGAGTCACCACCCGAGCCACTCAACTTTTGTAATGAACAACACAAAGGAAGCACGTCAAATCAAACCCCACCCTACGATCCACGCTCAGTTGAGTACCTCACCCTCGAAAAGAGGAAAGAAATTGAAGCCTCCTCTCTCAGTGAGCCGCCGAACAAGGCTCCACCAGACAGTCATCATCATGAACAGTTTCAGTTTCAAAAGAAACGCGAATTCGCCAAGTCACATCAACCAATACAACTCACGAAGAACACGTCATCGAGTTCGTCGACACAGAACAGCTCGGGAAGCGGGGTCAACAAAGAAAAATCGTCGCTTCCTGTATATTCCTTCACGGAATACAAAAACACCCCGGCTGTAGTGTATACCAAGTCCGAAACCGAGGCAAACAGTCTCGTAGAGACCTTGAAAGGGTGAGGCATCTATCACCGTTCCATATCTGGCGTCCCATGCTGAATTTTCGCAGCCCTCTGGGTTTCGACCTCGAGTGGCGAGTCATGTGGCATCCCGGGGCACAAGAGAGACGGACGGCCCTAGCACAGCTATGTGACCATCACACAATTTTGCTCATCCAAGTCAGTAGTATGAAAAGTATGCGTTCGGATTTCTGCGTCGCTCGGCATATTCTAAACTAATGTTCTACGACAGGGTTTCCCAGGAAGGTTTTGGTCAGTCATCGCATGCTTTCGTGATGTTGTTTTTGAGTCTTAACACACGAACAGGAGGTCATCGAATCTGCAGACATCGTGAAAACAGGCGCCAACATCCTCAGTGAGTCTCATGGCAAGGTAACGAGACCCTTCCTCACAATCCATCGCTGTCAGACGACGGTGAAAAACTCTTCCGAGATTTTGGAATTCGAGCCAAGGGACTCGTAGAGCTCGGTGCCTTTGCCACCAGGGCCGATGACAAGTTCAGTTCTGTGTACAATCGGGAAATCGTCAGCCTCGCCAAGATGGTCGCCATGTACCTCGGCAAGACGCTTCTCAAGGGTAAAGTACGCACCTCGAACTGGGAGGCCGACCTCTCGCACAAGATGGTTGAATGTGAGGACGGGCTTGTCACCCGATTTACGATGTCATCGACACGTGTCACTCATCGTTTTTGTCCGCCCTTTGGCACCCAGACGCCGCGAACGATTGTCACTGCGCACTCATGGTGTACGACAGGTTGCAGGAGATCGCCACCCAGGCCGGCGAGACCCTCGATGTATCGACGTATTCATGTCAAGTCAACCCTCGCTCACTCAAACTAAAAGACGCGTCGGTTCCGACTTTTCCACAAAGCCTCGACGCACATACGAAGCCGCACGTGCACACCTACTGTATACCCGAACCTCCTCGACCACAACAGCTCCGTGCGTACAAGCTATGGCACGTGGACAAGATGCCACTCGATCAAATGTGCATGAAACTCCGGACAGGCGCCAGAGTCGAGCCGCTCAAAGAGAGCACGATCATGTGAGTCCCCATTTTCATATGCTCGTGCCCGTGTACTTGGCCGTGCGTGAAGTCGTGTGCTCATGTGTGTGACTGTATTATACTTCGTGCTTGAATACCGGCTTAGATCGTACGTCATCGGTGCTTTGCAAGCAGATCCGCAGTTGCCGTTCGACATGGACGAACTCAAGACGCTCGTGCTCATGGAAGCGGGCAGTTGGCAGCGCCATCGACAATGGATTGCATCGCGGGAGTGATCTGGGTTCCGCGGTGGATGCGTTGGCTATCCAAGTATCTTTATTCAATACCTAACATGGATCACACCATCTTGTTTCGCAATGATGATATCCAACGGTTAGTGGGTCTAGCTGATATGTTACTTTTTGCTTCATGATATGTTCTATGTACATCGATAAGTGACACCAGACTGTCGTGATATACCGATTGATTCTTCTAATTAGATGTTGTACTTACATGAGAAAGCCTGATATATTGTATACATCGTGATTCGTGAGCGTCAACCAGTTTCGAATAGATGTACATTGGGTTTCGCCAGTAACACACGAAGCCACGGTGGATGAATAACGCGAATTGCTTCATCCAAGAGTTCGCAAACTCGTAATGGTTCCTGGTGCTCACGACAGGACGAGACCGTCCCTCTTGGTGAATACGCTCGATCTCGAGGTCCAGCTTCGGTGCCTCCAGGGAATCTTTCCACACCTGGTTTCATTCGGTCGTACACGTTGCTCTGGAACCAGCTCCAATGGCGTCCAACATGTATTCGGCCCTGAGTGGTGCACAAAGCGTATTCAGCTAGCGATACACCACCAAGGATGACGATGCTCACGAGTTTGCATCCGCAGCACAGCGAGCGGCGCCGTTCCTTTGGAAGTCACGGTACTCGATCATCGTCATAGACCTCTCGCCGATATCGCCAAAGTAGACCGTCTTTCCACCTTTGCGGAGCAACAGAAATCTATCAACAGCCTGGAAGAGGTCGCCTGAGGGCTGATGGACTCTATGCGCACTCACTCGTCAGTAACGGCATCCAATGCAATGCTGATAAACAGGACTCACGAGCAAACATATGATAGCCTGCCCATTGTCAGCGGGCTCACGAAGGAACCTCATAGCCCATGCAGACTGCGAGTCGAGACCAGAGGTGGGTTCGTCGAGGAAAAGTAACAGTTTCGGTTAAATCACTCCATCATCGGTCAAACGCGACATGGGTGCAGGCATTCAAGAATCTTGCCTTTGCAGCGAGCTCGACGCCGATGGTAGTGCGTTTACTGTGCTCGACACCAAGCGAACCGACGATGACATCTGCGTGAACTTCCAAACCACACATTTTGAGACACTTGTCAACGCTATTCACGAACGGTGGGGTATCAGAAGCGGGATGGATATGGATGCTCATAAAGACATACTAGGCTTCTTTCTTAGCCATCGGAACAGATGCGGGTTGTCGAAGTCTCGCCGAAAACAGGAGGGCCTCGCGAACCGTTGACTGTGAGTACCCGATTTGGCGCTGAGCAAAGAGACCGTGAATTTCAGCCATGGACAAGACAGAACCACAGAATATCCATACCAGTAGACCACACTCGTGTTGCTGGCAATTTGGAGGAACACGGTCCCGATGAAAATAGGCTGGAAAATCTGTGATCTGTAACTGTTCACGACAGATCAGTCTCCAACAAACGGGCGGAATCGATACGATGGAACACGAACCCCACTTGGACAGCCTGTGTGGCCTAGTCACCCCTCAATATATGTCATCGGCGGCGCATCACCGCGTGGACCTACATGGGTATGGACAGTGTATACGACTGGCTATTAGGAGCATCCCGTGCATCTTTGCTTGTGGCGCTCGTGTCATAGGCTCTCTTGAGGTCAGGCTTGTTGACGTAAAGG
The DNA here is from genome assembly GCA_038092655.1 of Boletus sensibilis. Classification (NCBI taxonomy): domain Eukaryota; kingdom Fungi; phylum Basidiomycota; class Agaricomycetes; order Boletales; family Boletaceae; genus Boletus; species Boletus sensibilis. The sequence continues at coordinate 5,879 of JBBPQU010000148.1, read as the reverse complement.
TTGTGGTGCGAATCTATCGATGAGCGACTGAGCTGGCCGTAGGCGGATGCCCTGGAATACGCAGCCATCTAATCTGCTTTGGGGGTATGACGCCCTGGAATCCAGGACGGGTTTTCCTGTCGTTGGAATCGGTTGCTGTATGATGATGATGAGCATACAAAAGACATTGAAAGATTATCCCGAGACGTACACGCCACCAAGAAATCTGGGATCGTTTGCCAAGTCTGCGGTTCGTACCCCATCTCCGTGAAATACTGTTTTCCCTCTTTCGCAGGCCCAAAGCATGCCATATTTCCCTCGTAGACGAGACATACCCTATCGAAGAGGTCAAAGAGCTGCTCTCCAGCTTGGTCGATAGAAGCGACGATCGTGACCTTGGTGGTATCGATCGTGACGTGAAATGCTCGGATGAACTCGAGCGCTGTGGACGAATCCAAACCACGTGTCGAACTAGGTGCATCGGGATTAGGGTACGGGCGAAAACCCAATTGTTAATAACACATTTATTTCTAGCAAGTTATTAACAGTCACGTGATATGGGAGCAATACATCAACTTGAGAGCTGCAGTGGCGACCCAGGTGATCGAGGACAGTGGTTCCCCACTCCAGGAAAGAGAGAGCGACGTAAATTTGAGTCATCCAGTCAGAGAGGTAGACAATTTAGATAGTGCTTGGGATTGGTAGAGCGCTCAGCGCGCTCGAGGCACACTGACCACGTGACCAGAAAATATCACGTGATTTATGTTAATAACTGCCTGTTAATAACCCGTCGTCGCATGGGTTGTTTTTTAACAAGTCATTAATACCTTTTGGAGTTTTCGCCCGTACCCTAATCAGGATCGAAAACATTGTTTTGCAGTGAAAATGAAACAATACGTACTTGGCCCAACACACGAGCTTACCCCGTACGGACATGGCCTCTGCAATCCACACCCTCTTCTTCTCACCACCAGAAATGCCTCTGAGAGATGTATCACCAACGACAGTATCCCTGGCATGTTCGAGTCCAAAGATGCGCAAGAGCACTTCTGTCCCATGCGCGGCATGTGCCGTTCTCGACTGGTTGTCCGCTTGGCGGCTCGGGGTCCTCATCGTAGAGGCAAACTCCAACGTTCTCTAACATTGAGCGTTGGGAAGTGGACATCATCCTCGGGGCAGTATATGACATCACCACAGTACCGTTTTCGATCTCGGAGGCGAACGAGTCATAGAAAACATCTCCAAGAACATCGTGGTAGCCTCCGCGATGGTTGGCGAGTGTTTTCAGAAAGGCACTGCATCCAGAACCTGGACGACCCAAGACGACTGTGTCAATGGGGGTTTTCGTGCGTAAGCTAGGATGAAACTGGTGAATGAGGGATACGCACGGAGCATCTCGCCTGGAAGCACAACACCCGGAGATAATGTCGCGAACTGGGGGGTGGGGTGGCGCAAGGTATGGATGTACTCCATTATCGACTGGGGGTAAAATGGCCAGATTGTGCTGAAAGGCCGCTGCACCGACACCCAGTCCCACGGCGTAGGTCTCTAAACATGACGCCCAGAATCCACATCCCTCGACGACCTGACATGAATGCGATGTTGAATCCGTCGACAATCACGACAAAGGGCGAAGTAGACTTGCTGTCCGACAACGCCTTTGATCAGCGACTCTATTAACACATCATTGGAATGCACGGTAGATGCATAGCTTGGCGGCTGCTTGTCCTGATGCAGGGATTCTAGTTTCTGGACTCCGTGGTTAGATGAACCCGCATGAGACCTACCTCATCTCGTATAATGTGATTTACATCGCATCTATTATTTATGCGTGCAATTTGTGGGAAGAACTGCCTTGCATCCCATCTCGACACGATCATTGACTTCTCTAGGTTTGTTGGCGAGGTTGAGCGTGGGTAGTGTTGGTGCGTACCTATGACATACTACCTCGTCACCATTGGCCCAGCGGCTCAATTCGCGACGCAACGATGGTCCTGGGAGCTTATTGGAGATACGTAACATTTCTGTTCAACTAACTCACAGGAAACCATCGCAGTCGCTGCCAGCTCGTGAGTTCTTAGATATCGATCGATGGCGCCCTGATTATGACAAGTTCTGGGCCAGCCTCGAACCCGTATCGTTGGCAACGCAATCCATTCTTCTTACCACAACCTCTTGCAGCTTTCAAGTGCCTTATGCACTGGGAATTGCAACTTTCGTTCGTTCGGTTGATTAGCTTTTCCCCCGATGGAGGCCCATGCTTGATAGCCTTCCACAGAATTGGCAATCTCCTCGGGGAGAAGAACGCGAGGCACGCGGCTGTACCCGCGAATGCTGCCATCCAGTTTTCCACCACACTCGCGTTGTTTTTAAGGTTTGCATGTCGTTCCTTTGATTTTCTACGTCTAACGGTTGTTTTAAAGACTTTGGCCTTTTCATGGCTTTCTGGGAGTCATGGGGATATATGTTTAACAGTGATCCGGGGATGCGATTCATGATCCGGGCTAAAGCTGACTAATATGATGCACTTTCCCTAGAGTGACTCTTGTGGCTGCTGTTTTGCCTCTGCTTGCGCTCATACAAGTGTGTAACGACTGCGGGGCGGTCATCTCTGCCTCTGGCATACTACTCGTGCCAGGGAAACAAGTATTACGCAGCTCGTCAGCATCCGATGTCGGCAATGACTAATCAAATGTAAGTACACCTTGGGTGCAATCATCGATTTCAGGCAAGCTAGACAATTGCTACATACTCCGGATGATCAACTGATGACACTCGACAGAGCATACTATTGCCTTTGCCTTATTGGCTTTTGATTGACTTTCAAGCAAGAATGGGGCCTCTTCGGGCTGTGGTGGGGTCTCAACATTGCGATGGTGTGGGGTGCATTGCTCGGCATTTATCCCTGCCTTTCAACAGACTGGAAAAAGGAGCTGGAGAAAGTGATGGCTCGCTTGGCGATTGACAAAACCTGTCGACAGACGAAGGACAGACGAAGAATACGTATTCACTAAGACGTACGCAACGACGTGCCCCACGACGGTTCATAACCCCAAAACAAAGATATCCTACTGAATGGACTCCAAGGATCACATGCACACGCTTTGCTTTACACATGCCAATCCAGTACCGAGGTGGAGCATGCAACAGAGTGGCGTTTCGATGTCAGGGCGGCGTTTTAGAACTGCGGTGGAAAGGGGGGAAGTTGGATTTCTAATGAGTGCGGCCAAATACAGAACGCTAGAATTCTTAGAAGAATTGTTCAGGTGTCGACGGGACCTTGTACGTCTCATCTGGGCAACCTAACTCCCACGTCCCCGATGGTATGGTGGGATCGAGTAAGATGTTAAGCGAATGGCCGTCAGCCCACAAGGACGTTCCTCGAGGACGATCCTACAATAGCACTTTGTGTGCCTCCCTCCACGAACGGACACGCCTACTGTGACCGCGAACCATTAGCGGTCGGACAATCACGGAAGAACGTCACCCGAGATTTTGGCACTGGGCAATAATAGAGAGCATCCTTGAGTCGTGCGAGATCTTCATGAGGCCAAAGAAGACCCTCTTACAACGAATGGGAATTATCAACGAACCATATCAATGTGTGATCAGATGACTCCGCCGCCGCCTACATCGTGTTCGAATCGTCGAATCTGCGCGATCTTGGCGAGATGTTACCCCACCGAGCCATGCTTCAGAGGATATCAGCTGGATCACCAAAAGGCGCTTGCGGCGCAGTTTCGTTCGGAAAAAGCAATGGCCCGGGTGGAGCCTGAGAACCAGTGCCGTGACCGCGTGTTCCACTTTGCGACACGTCCTGAAACAATTTTCTCGTCCACTCGAGTGTGTGTGTGTGTAGACCGCGGGCGTCTCGGTAGCCTTTTCGATGCTCAATTGAAATTTTTGCAAGTCACCGCGTCTTCTTTCTTTGTCGTCTCCATGTGTCACCGGCGGTCGCCGCTCAGGGCGTCTGAAAGACCGTGTTTGGTTTTTAGGAAGGTGGGACTCTTTCGAACGAAACGACGACGAGGCTTGCGATTTCAATATGGTGGTCGTTCACCCCTTTAAGTCATCCTATCAGACGGTGAAACCATCATGAATGATTGGTCTCGAATACAAACGCAGGAATAGCACAAGGGGCAGGGTACATTTGATCTTGCTCCTTACCTATTCACTCACCGATATCATCAGCACGATCGTGATTGTGCATGGGGAGAGTGAGATCTTGCCAGAGATGGACCGATGCTCTCATGTTCATGTTCAGTCCATTTCAGCGAGCTGTCGAGTGCATATTCTTAGCGCGATTTTTTGGGAAACCTGGTGGATTTAGCATATACTGACCGTAGGGAAGCAAAAACCCCCGCGGACCAGCTTCGGTTCAGCCGGTCCAGAAACCGGGATCTGTGACGGCACGAAAACTCGCGCGCACGCGCACGTCCTTGTGGACGAGACCTGTGACATAGTTCACGGGTGCACTTTCTTCTCCTCTTCTATTTTCTCTTTTGCCTTTTCCCTTTTTGCCGCGGGGGAATTTCTGAACACGCGTGCAACCGAGTTTCTCCGCGTGCGCGATTCCTCGATATTTTGCCAAACCTTCCCGGGTTCCCGAGCCGTCATTTTGTGCGGTGGTTTTTTCTTGGTCGTTCACTTCATCCCTTCTCCCTGGACCATGTAGTCATGGTGATGGGTGGCCCGCGCCGGGACGCTTCGCCGTCTGGAGTGAGCGCGTTTCATAATCATTCTGGAACTTCATGTGGACCTTGGGCGGGTGTATCCTGGCTAATCGAAGATCGATGACTCTTCCAGGGGCACATCGCGTGACTCAATTGACCTTGGTGGAGTTAAGTCACAAAAGGTGGACGTACGTAACGAGCGGACAAAGTTTTACATCTCACTTGGGCAACGAGGCAATCGTAAGTAACCAAAACAAACCAACGACCCGTCCAGGGAGCTCACATGCTCGGCTTTTCGCTTGTAATCACGAATTCGAGAATTGAATACCAGACGATCGAAAGATCGAAAACTGCCAGTGAAACAGCACTGGTTTGAGGTTCATTTGCATTAACTCCTAAGCTTGTCACCCATCCAATCTCATGCAGAAATCACGACATATTCCAAGAAAACAGACAGGTATCATTTTATGACCAGAGCAATGTATAGATAATACAAAATGCGTAGGGTATAAGTGCAGGATTACAGAGAAGGGCTTTCGATACAGTGGTCGTCTATGTCGTTTCCAGGTGTACGTGACAGGGATAAGCCCTGCACAGCATGACTATAGTTTTGAGATTGCAGGTTGCATTTTGTTGAGATACGCGGACGCCACGACACTGCCAGTGTCCTTGTTGATAATCTGGATTCAGGATCAGGATCATTCCAGCACGTCGTACGAGCCTGAGGGTCGCTTACCTCGCAACGAGCACTCATAATGCGGCCGCCCATGGCGACAGAGGTACTGATAATTCGGAGACATGACCCTCTGCATCATTCAACGTTAGCTAAGCATATTTCACCTAGCGGGAAAGAACTCACGCAGGAGCAGGGGAGTGAAAGACGACATTCATGGCTTGAGTGACGCCAACACCATTGATGTTTTGGATCAAGCCCAGGGCGACAAGGGGTGTACTACAGCAGTTGTCGATCAAGAACGCGAGGCATCCGCCGTGGAGCATCCCTGCCCCATTGAGCATACCTGGAGGGATCACTGTTAGACGACAGTCTCCGTCGTGTACATATCAAACACCTACTTTTGTTGACGATCACTTCCGCAGTCGTGATGGCCTCCATTCGGCCCTGCTTTTCTTTACTGTCATAGGCGCTGATGTCGACGAACTTGACGGCTTTAGCGACGTGGTGGCCGAAACACTGTTCATCGCCGGCACCGTAAGTAATGAAGGTAT
>JBBPQU010000147.1:0-34782 GCA_038092655.1 Boletus sensibilis | reverse complement strand
TTCTGTGAGGCGGAGACTGCGTCTCCAGGGCGTTTCATCAGGTATACCTGTGGTCTATTCCACCGAGGTTCCCGGAGACGTCAAGCTGTTGCCATTGCCCGAGGAAGAGTTCCAGAAAGGCGACGTCAAGGAATTGGGTGTATTTGATGATTTTAGAGTTCGGATACTGCCTGTGATTGGTGCGTGCTTGCTTTACAATTTGCCTCTTGATGCTGTTCCTCACCACGCTCGCAGGCCCGCTGCCATGTCTGTTTGGCTTGTATATAGCCACCTATGTGATCTGCGAGATGGCAAAGAAGCCCATTTTAAACCCTCTACCTATTAAAAATCGCAGAAAACTGTACGAGCGCCTCCTCAGAGACTTGCTCCATCGTGAATCGAAGTTCGTCGGTGAGCAGATCAAGTATGTGGAATCACTCTCCATTACTTTGATTCCTTCACCTGATATTCACTGCTCTCTAAATCTAGCAAACTGCCAATTGATGAGGATGACGTTGCGCTCGTATTCGAGGATCTGTATCTTGGGCGATCTATTGTGCCGCCACACAACGTCCCTGCTCGACCGCAGCTGCTTCGCTGGGACCCCTTGAAGCCATTGATCCCAGAGAATTGTGTTGTGTTTGAGTTTGCGGAGGCAGAAAAGCACCAGAGAGAATGCCTTGGTATCGGCAATGCTGAAGAGCGTCGACGCCCGGTAGAGGTGTGGGGGGACGAGGTACAGCTTATCGTCGACAAGAACGCGGTCGAGGTTGAGAAGTATCGTTTGTGGGTGGGGCTGTAAACTCGGATTTATGGTAGCACAGCGCTATAATATGGCCTAGGAATGTGTACTATAGCACATTAAGTAGTAGGCCACGTGGCGTTAGCTACCAGGCAAGACGCGTCTCGTCTCTCAACGTCCCAACCCTACACCGCACCAGTTGCACAACTCAGAGACCCTCCTCAACGCTTTGTAGTATAATGGCATATGTCGCCGTAGACGTGGATGAAGTGAGTACAACATGCGACAAATCTCGACCACGTACGATTATCTTGCTCGCAGCATCTAGAGGAAGGTCCAGAGGGCCTTGAGTTCAAATGTGAGTGGTGTGGCGTTCATGCGGGCATCAAGCTAGAGAGATATCTTTTCATGTTTACAGCATTCCTTGGTGCAACCAGTGGTAGAACGCAGTCCGCGTCTCCCAACCTTGACCGTGGTGGGTTTCACTTTTGGAGTTCTCCGCTGAACGTGGGTAACTTGGATGGGCTGGCACAGGCTATCTTGCCGACCATGGGGCCTCATCGAAAGGTCCTTCCGGCTTTTGGACAGTCGAATACTATCAACCCTATTTCGACGTCGACACTTCCACAGTTTTGAAGCGCTGTTACACAACATTGCTCCCGTTCTCTCCTTCTTACCTTACCACCCTCTCCTCTGGCTCTGACCTATACGGCCCTTTCTGGGTCTCCACGACACTCATTCTTGCACTCTTTCTCTCCTCTTCACTCGCTGCCAGCATCTCCAAGTACCTCTCGGCACCAGGCACAGAATATGATTATAACTTTGGGTTGTTGGGGCTCGCCGCAACAATCGTCTATGTATACAGCTTTGGGGTGCCAGTAGCGCTCTGGCTAGCCTTGCGTTACTTGGGTGTTGGTGAGTGGGGTGTCGTGGATGCCCTCGGAGTGTGGGGCTACGCGCTATTTGTATGGATTCCCGTCTCTGTTGGTTGTCTTACTTGCATGAATTGTAGGAGTACTGACAAGGAACGACAGGTGCTGTGCGTAATACCAGAGTCTATTACGCGTTGGGTGCTCGTCGGCGTAGCCTTTGGCCTTTCTGGTTATTACCTCGGGGCGAATGTGTACCCCATTCTTTCCAGCGTAAGTCGTCCCCCGATCGTGTGTGATTTCGATTGGGTTGACTTGGCCGCGTTGCAGGCGGATGCAAAGGCGACACGACTTCTCATAATTGTCGTCGCCGCATTGCATGTTGGTCTCGCACTCACGTTCAAAGTGCTCTTTTTTAGCTATTACGTCGTCCGCGACCTCAGTGCGGGAAGTGATCCTTTGCGATAGTACTAGTATGATGTGTTGGATTTTCAACGACCCCGACCCCACGTAGAGTGGGAGGGCTCTTGCACGCAATAATTTTTGTCTACCTGCAAACGGACCTGTAGGCTGTAGTATGAATTTTCACTGCTGGTGGGATTATATACTTGTAGCCTCGCCAAAGTCGTTCCATCGGAAGTCCGTGATAGTGAGGCGAGCCGTCGATAGACATACATAACGAGGTTAGTATAAATGCCATAAACAAGTCAGAAACTAAGTTGAGGTAGATCATCGGTCGTATCCTAGTAGCAGTGACGATATCTATCACTACGACTGTGCGAACGCCATTGCCATGTTCATGGCTTGTGCCACGGGATGGCCGCCGGTTATGGTGTGTGTCGCCCGTGGCACTTCAAATACTGCCTTGCCAGGTACAGCCAATCGTGATTTCTTGATGTTGAAACCGCATGCCATCAACCTTGCAAATCGTGGTCGATCGGAGTCGGGGATTGGCGACTCCGCGCGTCCTAGTCGCTACGATGTCAATGTTGTACAAATTGTATCATGAACTTGTTTTCCCATTTTACAGCTCACGGTGCGTGGGATCGTCATTGGCAACGGCACTCCAGCTGAGGCCTGAGTGGCACCCGTTGTCTTTGTGCTCTGCCAACTACAAGTCTTGAATCTTCGTCCCGCCCGTGTGGTCTCGAGGGAACTGACTTGTACTTTATAGGTATATACCATGGACACGCCTTCAACATTGGTGGAGACTGGAGTTGCCGGTTTCTTCCCATACGGCGCAGAGATCCCGACAGTGCAAAACGGTACGCATCGCAGAAATAACCCATTTGAAATCCACACTTGTTGACTGCAGGTTCTCTAAAGTCATTGTGAACGGCTCACGTACGAGTGCACTACCACCCACGTCCGACGAAATGCAGTTTGATATCGTCCTTCGTCGTCAACGAACGCATACATCAGGCAAGCCCAAGTTCAAAGCGGTCCCTTCTCGTTTCTTGAACCTCAGCGACGACTTTGAGTTCGCTGGGTGGGGTTCCATTTTCAGGATTGCGCTCTCTCGGGACGACCTCTCGCATGGTCACAATGCACTCCTTGAACTGCGGAACCAGCGAGTGTTGGGTCAATTTGCGGCCAGTGCACTCGCTGCCAACGATGTTCTGGGTGGCGTGTTCTATACGATCCCCGGCGTATTCGCTATAGCTGGTGTATAGTAAGTTTGTCGGCGTTTTGGGCTGCTAAGTGGTAGCTAACCATTGACTTCAAAGCTCGCCGCTTTCCATGTTTGTAGCCACTTTGACACTGTTTCTTTGGCGCCCAATCATGGTGGAGCTTGGATCAGCTCTGCCAATAAGTGGAGCACCTTACACCTATCTGTACGTGCTACCGCTCATCTCAATTACAACAATATCGACCAGGAAACATGATTTTCAATGTGACAGATTGAACGGGTCAACCAAAGCCGTAGCGCTCGTCGGTGCAGCGCTCCTTCTCCTTGATTTCGCCGCAACTGCTGTCGTGTCGGCCGCGACTGCCACCTCGTATCTCGCTGGAGAGGTTACCTTACCATTTCCACTCTACATCGGAGCCTTGCTCGTATTCGTTCTTTTTACTGCGGTCAGTCTCATGGGGCTCAGGGAGAGCGCAAGAATTGCGAGTGGTGTGCTTGCATTCCATGTCTGTCACTGACGTTTCGAACATGAGTTGAGGTAAACTAATCCACGGTGTGCGTGCAGCTTCTCACAATGCTTGGCCTTGCAATCGCATCCATCGTTGCATGGGCTTCCGCCGGAACTCTCCAACTCCGAGAGAACTGGGTCGCTGGCCAGGCAGGACTGTCCTCACCCGCATCCATTCTTAAACAGTTCTTCGATGGAGTGTGCCTTGGTATGCTAGGTTTGACCGGGTTTGAATGTACGTGAGCTCCACGACCAGGGATATCATTTTGAACGCTCGTTGCAGGTGCTCCGGCTTATGCAGCCAAGATGCGACCAGGCACTTTCCCAAACGTTCTGCGCAACCTCCGTATCTCGGCTATGATCTTGAATCCTATGATGATGTTATTCGTGTTAGCGTTGCTTCCGTTGAATGTACAGGCGCAAGAAAATGTGTTAAGTCTGTTGGCACAAAAGGTTCGATCGATTTTTGTTCTGTGTTACGGGTACCGACGACAGGTGCTGTAGGTGGCTGGACGCTGGATAAGGATCTGGGTGGTCACAGATGCAGTGATTGTTCTTTGCGCAGGAGTTCTCACTGGTGAGACGAGATCCACCCTTTGATTTTTGTTACTTCGCCTATTGTTGACGTCTCATCGGGTAGGCATAGCGAGCGCTTGTGAACTCTTGGCCGAGTTGGCCCATGACTATGTGCTACCTCGCGCATTCCTAGCCGCCCTGCCATACACGGGGGCTCTGTATGTTGCAATTCTATCCTTTGTTGGTTTTAGTGGTGCGGTTTATGCCAGCACCGGAGCAAATCTGATTGTTATTTCAAAGATGTAGGTGATCTATAATGCGGTTTTACAAGCGAGTAGTTGATAACACGTTGCAGGTTTTCTGTCGTGTGGCTTGCCGTGATGGCGCTCTTCCCTCTCTCACTTGTGCTACTGCGTTTTTCACGACCTCGTCTCCCACGTCTCTCGCGATGTTCGTTGTCCAACGTGACTGGTGCTACTCTTGTGGCGGTCACCGTATTTGCGGGGAATATTGCCATTGATCCAACGATTGCCGGGTGAGTTTTATACTTGGTGATTGACCACCAAAGTTGACGTATCCTGAGTTGGTTTGCACTCTACTTCCTCGTGTTGCTCTTCTTTTTTTCAGTCACGGACAACAAAGCTGCAATTCTCCGTTGGGCGTATTGGATTTATGACCAAGTCCCACTCCTCCACCAAGTGAGGCCCACACGGAACTGGGGCGGCGCTTTGATTCATGCCATGAAAAGGCTGAAGAGGCAAGAGGTTTGTCTGTTGGTGAGGACTGACGAGGTGCGGTAAAGTAAACTCGATGCATAGGAGTTTGAGCTGACGAGGGATCAGATCAATCAACTATTCAACATGATCCTCTATGTCCAACATAACGAGGAAACATCATGCTTGAAGATGGTCCACTTTCACGAGGGAATAGTGCCATCGGAAATGGAGGCCAATGCAAAGAGTACGTGATGACGTTTGTTCTAGAGCATGTTGAGGCTAGAGTTCACGTTCTTCGTACAGTCCTGGATGAGGCTTTCCCGGAGATCACTATTGATTTGGCGCGATACTCTTTCTCGTCGGAAAAAGGACATGACTGATGATGTTGTGCAGATGCTCGTCGAAGGGGACTTTAATCCGCAGACGGTGGCAGCCCTCGCACATCGCCTTCAAATTCCGACCTCGTTGATGTTCATGTGCTGTCCTGGACCCAACTTTCCATATCCTGTCGCCGATTTCGGGACGAGGATCATCAGCCTCTAGAACAAGGGACCTTTCTTCGCCTGGTCACATTGCATCTTGGCTTCTTTGTGCGGATATTTTATGACGGGAAAACGCTACAGTGGTTGAAAATCCTCAACTAGTGGGACGAAACAAATTATTTCTCGATACCCATGTAGATTTGGATATCATGTTCACGAAAGTCTAGAGTTCATAGTGTACTCGTTGAAAATTCAATGATCCATCCTTCCCACGCATCACATTGGAACGCGACGAACATCTTGCTACATAATTACCACTACAGCTCCATTTATTATGGCTCAAAAGTTGCACCCGCAAGCTCAAAGACTGCGCACAGTTATCATCACGATACCTATTATTGGTGCAACCGCATGTGCGTTCGCGACAGCATGGTTCACAACAGCAAATAGGGTGACTAACGGCTATGTTGCGGACTTGTGACAGACGTCTTGTACGAACGGCTTGTACACGGAAAGCCACAGAGGACTCTACCTCCGCGACACAATGCTGAGACTTCCGGACAGCACGAGGACACGCCGGGTAAAAGAACGGAAAAAACCGGGACAAGCGGCGACTCATGAGTTCGGGCCAGTGGTGGATGCTCTATGTTTTGTGAAAAAGGACAGGGCGACATCTCTAAATACCATGTGCTCGCACGAATGACAACCAAGAGGTCGTGGCATCGTTGGACGTCTATTTGCTCTGCTCCGCTTGGGTTATGATGCGGGTGCCAGGTACGCGTGCGGGATTGAATGAGCGGTCGCAGTCGGCGTAGGCAGTACCCATGCCGAAGCCGGAGGAGAGTGCTATGGGCCAAGTGCGTCCTAGGGAATGCTTGTGAATGAAGCGTGTCGGGTGAACGGGGAAACGCACTTCGGAAGAGAATGACAGAGGCAACCACGCCGACGCCAAAGCCTACACCACTGATGAGGGGTCAGCGAAAAGACGGCAGGGGAGATGGAAATGAGAATACGTTTTGACGAGGAGATCGGCCACTTTGTTGGGGAAGGAGAAGCTGAGTGGACGAAGGACGGGGAGAAGAAGAAGAAGGGAGACATACGGCAGCGGTCATACTGTTGAGAGGGTGAGCAGAGAATAAGGTTGAAAGAGAAACCAACCTGCCTTTTGACTGACGATATTCTCGCTCGACGTTGGTTGCGACATTGAAGAGTGCGAAACAAATACGAATCAACAGTACTTGGTCGGCCTCAACTTATGCGCAGTCCCGCCCATCATGTCCTCCCACCAGTCCCCGATGATCTCCATCCCCAGAAAGACCACCGACGAGGTCGACTGGACGACACCCATCCGTAATCTCATCGCAAAGTCGTACGGAGAGAACCCAGAGACATATACCCAGGAGTGTCAGACACTCCAACGGTGCAGACAGGATGCAGTCAAGGGGGCAGGAAGCGACATGACCGGTCTGCTCTTCGTCCTTGCTCCCCTTGCCCGCCGTTCATCCAATCATAGGTCGCGATCTCCTCTACAAGTACTTTGGCCAGCTCGAACTCCTCGAGCTGCGCTTCTCCGAGATTCGTGTCAATTTCTCCTGGTACGATGCATTCACCAACAAGGTCACCATGCAAACATCCATCGCCTTCGAGAAGGCGTCCATCCTCTTCCAGATCGCTGCCACCCACTCCGCCATCGCCGCCTCGCAGAATAGGTCCGATCCAGAGGGCTTGAAGCTCGCCTTCCATTACTTCCGTACGTGCGCCGGCATGCTCACGTATATCAACGAGAACTTTCTACATGCGCCCTCGACCGACCTCAGTCGCGAAGTGATCAAGTTCTTGGTTGGCCTCATCCTTGCCCAGGCCACCGAGCTCTTTCTCGAGAAATGTATCAACGAGAAGAAAGCAAACGCACTCGTGGCAAAGATTGCATCTCAGGCCGCGTCCATGTATTCATCTCTCTCCGAGGAAGTAAAGGATTTCATGGGAAAGGGTATCTTTGATCGCAATTGGGTCACACTCGTACAGGTATATCATCCATCTGAGCTGTTCCGCTATCCATCTCACCCCATTTCAGATCAAGTCCAAGCTATTCGGTTCGCTCGCCCAATTCTACCGTGCCCAAGTCGACAATAAAGCAGGCAACCATGGCGACTCCCTCGTCCGGTTTACTCTCGCAGAGACCCTCGCCAAAGAAAGCCACCGTTCTGCCCAATCATTCTCTGCCCTTTGGTCACATGTCTCACCCACCCTTCCAGCCGACGCGGGGACGTCCATTCTCGAGCGTACCAAATCTCATCTCCAAGTCTGCACTGACCGCAAGAACGAGGCTCAACGCGACAACGATCTTATCTACAATGCCGTCCTTCCTTCTCCAGATGCCCTCCCCAACATCGACAAGGCATCGGTGGCTACCCCTATCACTATCCAAGAAATATACGGTGCACCCGAAGTGCAAAAGGTCATCGGACAGGACATATTTATTAAGCTTATCCCTCTCAGCGTACACGAGAGCGCGAGCGTGTACTCCGAAGAGAAAGCAAAGTTGGTTCGGAAAGAGGTGGAGAATGCCGAGAGCGTAGAGGTCGAGGTACGCAGTGCACTGGAGGCCATGGGGGTACAGGAAGGTCTCGGGCGGTTCAAAGCTATGGCAGAGGGTGAAATCGGCGCCGAAGACGAGATCCCGCTAGAGGTGCGGCGTTGGAGAGAAGATATAGGGGTCATGGAAGACCAAGAAAGCGTCGATGCACTCGTGCGCGAATTGTCCCGTCTCAAGGACTCTGTGAAATCCGAGCTGGAGTCCATCTCACGCGATTTGGACGTCGAATCCCGCGAGTGCGAGTCGATGAGGGTCAAGTATGATCATTTGTGGACACAAGAGCCATCTGCATCGCTGAACAAGTCCCTGAGACAAGATCTCAAGTCTCATCTGAATGCTCTCGAGGCAGCTGCGACCTCTGACCAGCAGGTTTCCGCGATTTTGGACACCGTGAAAGGAGACATATCACTGGTTCTGTCATCTGGTCTAGAAGAGCTCTTTCGTGCGAGCGTACAGCGTGGTGGTGCAGAGAGCCTGCTTGACCTGGAAATTAGCTCGGAAAATCATGACGAGCAGGAGCGGGCCCGGATTGGACAACATACAACCGAGATAGAAGACCGTCTCGGAAGGATAAAGAAGATTGCGTATGAACGGAACGAAGTCCTCAAGGACCTCAAGGACAAGGTAATCCTTACTTTTGATTCGCCTCTCTTGCTGCTCACGATATTCAGATCCAAGCAGACGATGTTTCACATATTCTTCTCCTCAACCGTCGCAATAGCGGTGTCGAACCCACTTTATTCGCTGCCGAACTCGAAAAGTTCAGACCATACCAGCAACGATTGGCTGCCACCGTACACCATCAACAGATCGCTTTGCAAGAAATCCAGAACTTGTGGAAGAGTCTACGAGACATTGCAGGACGTGGACCTGGCGCAAAAAAGTGGGAAGAACGAGAGAAACGGAAGAAAGACACCATCCGACGGATCTCGCGTGCACGCGATGGTTACATGGAAGTCCGGGATGGATTGACGTGGGTTCATCGCCTGCTTGATCAATTCGTCCGCTCAGACAGTCTCTGCACACAGGAAAGGACTGCAATTCTACAATCAACTCACGGAATTGAGTACAACGCTTTCTCGCAATGTGAAGTCTTTCGTTTCGGAGCGACGTTCGGAGCGCGAGAAACTAGCGGGACAGGCAGAGGTTCAACAGCGGTTGTCCGCTGCGAAGCCACCCCTTCTTCCGGTCGACACCAAGCCTCCCGTTCCACCACCACCCCGTTCGCCGCCTTCCATCGAAGCGTCATTTGCTTCGATGAGTTTGCAGAGCGGGACGAGCCGTCCATCGCCACCAGTGAAGCCTCCCCAACGTACATCATACACAAGCCCCGTTCCTCCAGCTCAACCTCAGCGTCCTGCTTCTTATATTCCTCCGCTTCCGCCGCAGTTGCCACGCAGCTCGTACGCAGCGCCGAACCCGCCTTCGGATCCATATGCCAATCTCGGACTATTTGGCTCGTCACAATACGCTGCCTCGCCATTACCGCTCCAACCATCCGCCCCACCTCCACCTCCATCCGTACCGCAAAGGCAGTCATCTTTTCCACTACCGCCACCGCCACCACAAGCACAACCTTCCCGTCAATATGCGTCACAGGGATATGCGACTAGCACGGCGTTCCCTGCACCCCCGCCTCCCATGCAATACTCGTCTCCTCCCCTTGCCTCAAGTGCCTCCCCACGACCACCAACACAGTACCAGCAGATGCCACCACCCCCACAAGGCTATAATCCTCAGTATTATCAAAGCTATGGACGTTGAGTTGCAGATGTACGATGGAATGAGGAGGCGGACGGACACTTGGGATTTTCGTCAATTCTTCTTTCTGGCTAGTATGACATCATCGACGTCTAGAAATCACGGTAGTTAAGTACTCTTTTGTGACGGCCGTCTATGCAGACAAACAAAGAGTGTCTCGTTCGCACGTAGATTAGGTTTTTTAGGCTTAATTACAATGACGATGCCTCCCCGTACAACACTTTCCTTGTCCAATCCGACGCACGTCGCTCCCATCCCCCGACGGTCGAAAAGACGTTGGCAACGTGCTCGTTCCACTGTGATTGCAACATCGTCGTAAACGGTCGTTCTACGATCCTCGCGGACGCAGGTAGCGGACTCGGAATCGTCGCAGACGCATCTACAAGTCGTCCAGAGAGAAAGTGCAGACTGTTCCGTCACATGCGGGGCAAAGTCCGTCAGCGAAAACTTTCATACACACTATGGCGCACGACGATCGTCATGCCGGAAACACACGCACTCGTTACGATGTTGAGCGGTCCTGCAAATACAAGTGGAAAAGAAAACCAAACGTGAAAATCAGAAAAAAAATGGATTCAGAGTGTGAGCATGTTATTGCGGGGGCTAGTAGGTACAAGGAAGACGATCCGAGCGTCCAAACTCGTCGACTTTTGTACTTACCTCGTTTGTATCAAGTTCGAGAATCCATAGTACACCTGTCGGTTGGGATGTCAGTTACTACTAGGATGGGATGTAATGCGTACGCTCGAGAGCTTGGAAAAATGACTTACCCCTCCCGTCGCGACTGCACCTGCGACGGATCCTGCAAGAAACGACATTGATGTGGTTTCGTTTCGCGGATCTAAGCGGTATATAGCAAAGGGGAAAGCGTCTCTGAGGTTGTCACTCGGTAGTGGTCGGTCAGTACAAGGTCAGTGTGCTCATTGCTCAACCTAGATCTTTCCGGGTCTTCCCACGCATTGCAACCCAGTGTCGGACTCCTTGCGCCAAACAACCAAGTTCAATTACTGTACGAGAAGCTGAATGATACATAAATTACGAGTAACAATCTGCGCAAGGAGTTTGTACATAGAACATATGCGAGGTCGAATCAAAACCACAATCACGACAATTTCTTTGCATCACTTGACATGGAGCTTCACCATCGCGTTCTCCAGGCAGGTGACGACCTCTGAATCCAACGACCTCGAGACCTGCCATACACCCGACATCAATAATTGCCTCAAGATCACCTCGGTACCCCTGGAGGATCCTTCCAGTGGAATGGCATGATCGCCCACTTGTTCTGGCTGAACAGGAGTGAGATACATGATCGGTACCTCCACCGTGGTGCCCGCTCGACCTGGGTCGATATGCTCGATGGTGATGAGCGTGTCTCCGGGGGTCCGGAAGACGTTGGTCACGAAGCCTTTGGCGCCGTTGAGCTCCCCACCATGCCAGCCACCTAACGTGCTAGTGATTTCCATCACTACCTTCTTGTCTTGGAAGGCTGAATCCAGTAGCCAGTTAGGAGCTGAGAACAGCCTACGTGAGAGGTTATTTTTTTGGTTGACCAGGTAGTCACTCACTCGAATCATCCTCATCCGTGGCCAAGACCCCCGGTGTCGGGGCCGAGTGCATAAAGCCTACCGACCCCATGGTGCGAGGCGTTGGCGCACTTGAATACGACGCAGCTGGTGTCGGAGCGGCAAACGGTGTTGCCGCAGCTGCTGGTGTCGGTGCAGACTTTCATCAAGCGAATAAGTTGTGGTAATCGCCTGTGAGTTGGTGGTACTTACCCATGAGGAGTAACTTGCGTCGGCTGGCCGCGCAGGTGACGTGTTGCCGGAACCACCCCCCAATCCTTCACCCCAACCCGGACGAGGTGTTCTGCCACCATCGTTACCCCAGCTCGGGGAATCATTGTTCGCATATGGGTTGGGAGTCCGTGAGGAGGCATTCCACGCAAGGGTTTTACCACCGTCTTGATACGGATTAGGCGTCCGTGAAGAGGCGTTCCAAGCTGGTGTTTTGCCACCATCCTGGTATGGGTTAGGCGTGCGCGATGAGGCGTTCCAAGCGGGAGTCTTGCCACCGTCACCACCAACTGGATTCGGTGTTCTTCCATCACCATTCGCGTACGGATTTGGTGTACGACCACCTCCCCAGGGTGTGCGGCCACCGGTCGCTTGCGCATAAGGATTGGGTGTTCGTGCTGGTGCTCCTGGGGCCTTGAAACCACCTTGTCCAGGATTTGAATTAAAAGGCTTGTTAAGAGGGACGAGTGTTCCATCAGGTCTAAGACGGGGGGGTTGAGAACCACGAGGTCAAGGCTTATATGCGCTACTTACAATTTACGGTGGAGCTTTTGCTTGTCGATGGTAATGACCTTGTTCCCGGTGTGTAACTCTACACGGGCAAGGTTTCCGTTGGTATCTTTGATGATCCCAATGTAACCTTTCTGCGGACCCTTGATGACAGCGACGAGGGCACCAATGTCCCGATCTCGAGGACCGCGGCCCATGGCAGAGCCAACCATGCCTCCTGTGCTTGCACCACCAGCCACATGTGGGTTCATCTTACCGAGATCTGTACCCGGTTTGACAAGATTTCCCTTTGGTGCCAGTGAAGCCAGGGACCGGGCACGGGTGACAAATACACCACCATTCTCGGGAATATCACGGTTGTGTAAGAAAGCAAAAAATGATTGGTGAATGTGAAGCACTCTGCCTTTACGAGTCTGCGGAACATCTGAGAACGGGTCAGCGAACATTTAGTGTGAACGCACCTCTCCATCCACTTCTCGGACATTGTCATTGACTCGAAGCTCGTGACCCTCAGAGTCGGTTGCTATTGCACGATTGGAATCCCTACGCATGGATATCTGATGAGGTTGGACAAGCCGTATTTGACTGTTCTGGTCAAGCACTCGGAAGGAGTCGCGCTCAGTCTTGTAGATGACCCCCACAGTTTGCAGACTAAAAATTCCATGAGCATCAAAAAGTCGCCAGCAAAGTGTGCACTTACTCAAGTTGAACCAGATCATGCAACTCGTAGTTGCCCACGATGTTGGTGCCAGAACCCACCTCAGCAGCCTCTCGAAGATCCTTCGAGAACACAGAAACCTGGATGGAAGCGTTGTGAACATAGAGTAACGCCACAAACAGGGGGACCTACCTCCTGCATTGACATATCGGAAAGGAACGTGACTACGTTGTCAGAAACAGACACAACGAGACCAGTTTCGTCTGCGTTCTGACCGGTCATCACTTTGACGTGATCACCCGGTTTGAACCGCTTGCGGACGCTGCGAGCTGGAACGTCGACTTTTTGGCCGTCAATATCCACACCGACTGCAGTGATGGTGACGACGTCCTGGTTGATCGAATCGACGACACCATGTACACCGGCTTGTTCTCCCTCAAAGACTTCGACGTGGTCTCCAGGTTGGAGGACAGATATCGCTGCCTTCCGTGATGCTTCTGCTATAATAGAGAGGTCAACCGGATGCTCGTTCTCTGCACCGTCTTGTCCTCGGGTAAAGCGCGTGATCTCATCCAAAGTAGGATTAACGTCGTCCAGTTGTAGCGCCGAGAATTTGAAGTCCTTTTCGATGAAACCGTCCTTGTACGTGTCGTTTTGGAAGACGTAGACTTGGTTCCGTTTGGAGACCTGTTTGCGACCATATACCTTGACTACTTCCTCGTAATTGAAGAATCGTTGGGGAGGCCGCATCGTGGAAATACCAGTGGCAGCTTTCTTTCGCTTCCGTCCATCTACGCTCGCGTCGTCCCTCGGGTTAAGATCAATACGAGGGATGAATTTGAGGCCAACATCCTCGCCGTTCTCGGTTATGTCCATGACCTGTGCAAGGTCACCCTGGTATTTTCCGCGCTTTACACGAACCCATGTTCCGGGAGTGACCGTCAAGTCTTGCTTCTTAATTTGCAAAAGGCTGGCCATTTCCTCAATGGGCACCAAAGTGATACCACGGTTAGAGTAGACACCGACAAGACCTTTGCATGCCTGGTTGACCTGTTGGGCGCTACGAGCCTCCACGTATATCATCCCCGGCAATGAGTCTCGTTCGAAAGCCGATAATATCGAAAGCGGTTGAGCCGTATACTCGAGATCGATCGCCTTGCGCATGAGACTGAACACGATGTCTCGCTCCCGTCCGGGCTGCAAAGGAGGTGTGAGCGAGGTTACAAAGCCTGCATTTGTACTGGTACACTACCTTGACTCTAACTTGCCATAAGCTTGCATCATGTACTGAGGGCATGAGCAAGCGTTGTGGAACCTCGTTCATGTCTCCCGTATACCGTACGGCAGCGCGACCATAGCGCTCGGTAAGATTTTGGGCAATTTTGGCCAGGTCTTGATCGTTCAGTTCTCTCTCTCGGCGATCAAGTCGAGCGTTAACAGCTGCTCTTCGATTCACATCTTCGTCGTCCCCCTCGAGACCAGCGTCCGCAATGAACTCGTCTAGACAAATGTGGTTAGGATTGTGGCGACAGTGATCTGATATCGAGACAAACCACCGCCAGCTTCCTCCTCCTCCTCCTCTTCCTCTTCATCTGTGTCGACCTCAGCCTCTACATCGAGGAAGCGGTTGACTGCATTGCGCTTGTGACGGTGCTACACGGATGCCGTCTGAACAAGCCAGAAAATTATGTCGCGAAGAACCCGAACCTTTGCGCGTTTCCTGCCGCGATGATCCTCCTCCTCTTCATCTTCATCTTCGTCCTCTTCCTCTTCGTCGTCATCCAGTGCATCATAGATAGACCCTCGAGACTTTCCGCCTTTGCGCTCCGGCTGAGTCTGCTCTACCTCCTCCTCCTCCTCGTTCTCGGGTTGCACAGGATCAGACTCCTGGTCCTGCATTGCGTAGTCATCGTCCATGTCCATTATGCCGAAATGGTGGTAGTACGAAGAAAGGTAGACTTTGAGGATGCAGTGGACCTGCCACCAGTGAGTCGGTGACTGTTCGCGTTTCTGATTAGTCAGCTTCCTACTTTCGTCCGTCTAATATAATCGGTCAGTACGGGTTGCTACTCGTCGGAGGATGGCCCATTTCTTCGAAGTTCCACTCGAGCTGCTGCCAGTAATTTTTGACTTTGTTCTCAAGCCTCAGCACGTATTCACACTATGTCTTGTGAATAAAACATTCAACAGATTTGCGACCCCTTTATTGTATCGTCGCGTATTCGTCTTTGCTTGGTATAAAGAAGCAAAAACCAAGGTCGGTCCCGGACTGTGATTACCTTGCACGAGTCGCTCGATAGCGCTCTCCACACAGGTCTTTCTGCTCTTCCGGACCTTATCTAGATGTTCCCATCTCGCCCGTTACGTAGAGAAATTAGGCGAGTCGCTGTCGATCTGTCCCGCAACTTCAATCCTTCACGGCACCTTGGTAGAGATCAGAGACTTTCCCAAGGCTCTATCCGCCGATGGCCACTCTGAGTTGCTACAGCTATGCGCTCAAGGGGTCAGAAACTGCGTCAACCTTAGGTCATGTACATGGACCAGAGACGGATCCCTCCATTCTGTCGTGCTCGAATCTCTCGGCGGCTGTCCACAGCTGCATGAGCTGGAAATCAATGGGAACGACAGCGGATACGATCCAACTTTACTAACTCAATTCTCTCGTCTGAGCAAGATCTCGTTGATCATGCCCAGCGCTCACGTTCTGGACATTTTTCCTATCTGGATTTCAATCACAGGCGAAACACTTCGCAGTCTCACGATCATTTGTAAGGTGAGGCGGTACATGCAGATTCGAACTAAACAGTGAGTTATAGCCTGTCGCAGGCATCAACCCTGGTGACCGATGCGTTTCTGGTGCATCTTGCGTCGAACCTTGTTGGCCTGGAGTACCTGTACATCATCGGGTGTCCCAAAGTGACTCATCTGGGTATCGGAGCGATCGCCTCTGCCAACAAGAGCGGGCTTATCGGGATAGGTGTCGAGAGTCTCTCGCAGGCATTCGTACGTGTTTTGCGCACATGCTTGACCCACTGGCCTTAGTCGTGCACCCGGTAGGATACGTCTGCATTTAAAGCCACGTGTCTCCGCGACAACGCATTCAGACGGTTAAGAGCAATCACTCTGACCGTCCACATTCACATGCCTCTGGCCGAGTGGACCCGTGACGTTGGAGACCTCTTATCTTCCGCGCCGCTGGAGGTATTTTCGATATATTCCACGAGCACGTTGATATGGACCCCCATACCAGATGAATTCTGGAACAGTATAGTGGCGAAACACAGTCAGCGACTGAGGAGGTTCTCTGTCCATCGCATGCAGATTAGTCTAGCCGCATTGGAAGTGATTTGTTCACAATGTCCGCTGCTCGAGCAATTATTTATAGTAACGGAGCAGCGCGAACTAGTGAGTCTCTAGCAGATTGCAATCGCGCTCCTGCATGCGAAATAATCGAATTTTGCAGGACGATGCGGCCCGCCTGTTTGCGTTGGCGAAGAACCTTCGCACACTTCACATCAACTTTCCACTGGCAACGAGTGAATCTTCGGTGGTGTCTCCACCCATGCTGATGCAGAGGGCGATCTCGATCGTATCTGTTTGTTCCACTACACTTGTTCACATTGGATGTAACACGCGGGTATGGCAGGTGAGAGTGGCGTGCGTTACTCTGGATGGTTTCCTTACTCAGCGACTCGCCAAGGTCAAGAGAACTGTCCATGAGGATGAGAACGGCGAGAAGTACGTTGTACCGACACTAGCTCCGCAGGAGAACCCGGATATTCCTGAACAGTTCCTTGTCATTCGAGCGTGAACTGGTCCAGGTCGCATGTGAATTTCGAAGTCGTTGGGTCGAATGTTGCATCGTGTTGGCCCTGTGGGGGTGTTTATTATTATGCCGTTATTTCTCCGTGACGGGGCTGTTAAGGATGTGCTTGATCGATCCATGCAACTGTTGCTACCGTCAAACGTTGGAGCAAATGGATACCGCGTTATGCTCAAGCTGTGATGTGGTTTGACACTTAGGAGAACTGGAATTAGATAGGCCAAACACGTGTGGCTGGGCAAAGTGGCTACAATGGCGTTGCCTGGATGGGCCAGCAATTTAAGTTCTTCCTCCTCTCCCTCGTCCTCGACCATGGAATCTGCGAGTCCTGTATCCACCAGCACTTCTACGATACGAGCGCTTCACCCACGACAGGAGCATCCCGTTAGTTCTATCAGCTCTGCGGCCAGCGCTTCTCAGCCCTCGTCACCTCGGTCGAGTGCGCTTCCTTCGCCTTCCGACAGCCCATCGGAGTCGATATCCTCGCTGCCATCCGTCGGATCCTCTTTCTTTTTCTCCTCTGCGGCTGCCAGTCCCCCACATTCCCATCCTCAATCCGACCATGCCAGGGAATCCACACAGGGGCTCATCATTCCGTCACTCACCCTCCCAGAGGCCCTTCCGCGACCGACACAGTACGGAAAGACCCTGGGAGACATTCGGTTACTTGTGATTGGGGATGCTGTTGAGGATCACACTCTAGTGGCCAGTCTCTTGTTGGCTGATAACGAGGATGTGGTGGACGGTGGTGACTGGGAAGCAACCAGTGACGGTTTCGTGCTACGCGCTTCGACGGACTGGATTGAACACAAGGACGCACATGGACTCGAGAAATTTGAACCATCACGGAATGTTGAGCTTATTGTCCGTCACAACCTTCAGGGTGATGTACGTGTGCTACATCTCATAGCAAATTAATTCTGAAGAACGGATGGATACCAGCCGTCATCCATACTGCCAGCCATCCATTCACCATTCCATTCTCTACTGGAAATAATTGACCAACGCTGCCAGCCGTCTGTCGCCCTGGCCAACCTGATTGCTTCACCGTGGACCCCGTTATACACCGCTCTCATAATTCTGACAGATTCAGGTGAGCAAACCACCTATCTCCGTCTTCTTGTGCATCCGCAGAAGCCAATCCTACTCTATGCACAGGACCTTCTGGCACCGAATATGATCTCATTGACACGCTTGCACCTCATATCCCCGTTATCGTGCTTCGCCATGGCTTGGACCAGACCAGATTCCCTTCACGACCTCACATGTCTTCCTTCAGACCTTCCTCGTCTTCGGCTCTCCGCAATGGCCTATTCCGATTACCAGAGACCCTCTCATCCTTGCGCTATGAGGCAGCCGAACGGTTCCTGCGTTGGCGGGAAGTCGAGCGCGCAGTAGAAAACATTGCTGCAAGCCATCGTGAAACGGCACACTACACCGCCGAGAAGCCACAGGGTTGGGACAAGGCCAGGTGGGAGGCTGAGTGGGAGATACGATTATCCCAGGACGTCGCTACTCGCACCAGAGAGAACACTGTCACAACTCGGCCTGATGCGATCACTCCGCCCGTCCCTTGTGTCGATCCCTTGCATCTTTCCAGTTTGCTATCGTTGTCTCTTTCTCTTCTTGAGCCGGTTAGAGACCGTTTCCACAAGGGCATGTCGAGGGCTTGGGCGAAGCTGTCCGACGGTGAGGTGCGAATTGCATTGCTAGGTAGCTTTTGCATCGGAATTGGGATTGGCCTCATGATTCGATAGTTTTACTTCTGTTGTCAGTGCTGATTTTTCCCATTAAATTATGCGCTGCAGAGGTACTGTAACGATGATTGATTCATACAATTTTCATTGGTGGACTCTGTTTTTTTTTGCGGATTCACTGGGAGGCCACTGGCTAATTGTGAGCGAGTTATTAGTACGGCTCAATGGTCTAGTCGCATGATACGTGCTTCGGGTGGTTTCCCCGCCACACAGGTGGTGAAGATGTACGTGACCCGGGTTCAATTCCCGGTTGAGCCCATTGATTTTCTACCAACAACATTGTCGTTTATTGCTGGCATTGTGGTCGTCTTTTTTATTCTCCCTCCGTACGTGGGGGTTAATGATTTTTCCAAGTACATTTTCCACATTACAGTTGATTCATCGCAAAAATACATACAGATAATGTTACCAGATTGGAGGTTTAAACGTTTACTGTTGACAGCTGTTTACCAAGTCCGTCTGAAACTAACATAACCAAACAAGTCATACAGCAATGAGCGGCTCGTTGCGTAGTCTTGGTCCTACGGCTCTCTGGCGAATGGTGCGATGGCCGGGGGACATTCGATACTGGTCGCGTCTAAGAGCTTGTGAAACCAACCATCGTTCAATCGTGGCGAGAATGCCCTGTGAGTTACAATAGTCAGACGACGTGAAGCTCTCAATACTAGCAATCAGTCCAACTCACAGTTATAATCGTTTTCGAACGCGGGGTAGTAACCCAGAGGTACTCTCCCGATTCTCTATCTTTAGATGTGATGCCATCTCGAAATCGCATCAGAGCTGGGAGGTTGCGATTTTTGCACAGCTTATCGTTGGCTTGGACCAGCAACGCATGCATAGCGCACAAGCGGTCAAAGCTCTTCTCTCCTTCTAATAAAAGGGACAAGCAAAGATGAATATCCCTCGCGTTGGATATTCCTGCATCGAACAAGCTACCCATGAAGCTGGCAATATTGATATCGTATGGGGTAGGTGACACGGCATTCGCTCGAGTGGATGACTCCTCCATCCAGGTATTGTTCTGTATATTCCGCTTTGTTGGTCAAGTCCCAACGATAATAGTCTGCAATATTGACTTACCGACTCCCAGTAATTCTTGAACGTTGCCAACGATGAGAAGCGGATAGCGTTCTCCAGGGTCTTCCCTTCCATGCAAGATATTTTTGCCACCTTTCTGATGACTGCACGCGCGATACGGGATGCGAGTGGTGCGGTTCCCAGAGACACTACTCCGAACGCGATCAGTGACTCGATAAAGGGATCCGATCCTCGGGCGCGGTAGTCCAACAACCATTGGTTGACCATGTTGTGGAACCCCACTGGCGTCGACGAGGCTGGACTGCCGGACGAAAGGCTTTCGTGATCCGAGGAGGGAGAGTTCCTGTCGGTGTGTTGGAATGAATCCTCTTCGTTGATTTGTCGGTCCAATGACTGATCGGGGTAGCTGCACCGTGACATCGAATCACCTTCACTCGTGGTAGAGCCTTCAAGGGCCCGGAATGCCACCACGTCAGGCGCAGGCGAGTCGGTGTCGTCTACGAGCAGCCAGCCGTCATCGGGACTATCTTTGAGAGACGAACCGTCCGATGTAGCATCGTCCGTGTCAAACGTGAGTCCCGTTGGCGTTGGTGGAGGAGCTCGAAGGAATACCAGTTCCGTCCGCATAGACATAGGTAGGATATCCGTCGTGTCGTTTGGTAAGTCGTTCCACGCAGCGATCACTTCGGCCGTCGGCAAGGGCAAGCTATCCCCTGGGAAGCACTCCTTCATTCGCTGAACTTTGACCCTCAGTTCGTTGGCGAAGACGTGTTGCTGAAGGTTCCTCTGGAATTGCCATTCGATACGTCCCACAAGCAGCTTCATCGTGAGTGATATGAGGGATGAAATGGGTGAAGAGAAGGAGGTGTTGTGGACCTCTTGGACGTCGACGTGGGTGGATTTATAGGTTGTGGGCTTGTGGACTTGTGGACAATTGTGGACGCGCTTTGACGGCACGAGGCGTGCCAAAGCTGGTGACAGGGAGTGGCGTCCACCGATGCTCCGAAGAATGGACATACGGGGGTATTCGTCCACGGCACCAACGGTCAAAGAGTGTGCTCGAGATCTGCCAACCTACTTTTTGAAGAATGCTCAAGCGTGTGTGGCCGATCTCAGTGGCTTGTTGCCAACTGAGTTATGCCCCATTCCTCAGATAGGTCAGGATGTGTATTTCATGCCGATAACGGGCTTGCAATCTTATAACCATGTCAATATTAGTTTAAGGGACTCCATACTCATCTTGGAGCATGTTTTGATTTCGAGACGTCGTCGTAGCCCCGACTTCCAACAAAACAGATCTCGGTCCGCCTTAAGGAGTGGCGTGCGAAGTAAGGTCTAATTCACCGCAACCGTTACCTTGAACAAAAGAAAGATTAAAGCATAGGTCCAATTGCACGCGTCTGCCTACAAGACAGGAGAAAGACTAGACGTTGCCACTAAAAATGTCCGACTTGTTTCCCAAGTGAGACACAGGGATCTGGTCGAGGGGAGCGCTGACGTTTACGGTTTGGCCACCTTGGCCGTAGTCCACGTCGGTCCACCTAGCACGTTCATAGGTCAGCGAGCCGCGTGCGATCAAAGAATATTGTACGAAGAGATATTTACCAGTGCGTCCACGTCATGCCTTGCATGGACGTGGGTAGTTGGGGAAGATAGACTTCCTTCGAAGTGGCACTTGTACGCCGACGGGCGAAACGAGCAACCTGGGACCTAGATAAGATATGTCGGGTAGGTCAAGTCGTGCGGAGGGAGCCAATCACTCGATACGGACCCAGCATGAATTGATGAACTACAAGAGGGTCGTTAGTTCCAGTAGCTTGGGCGACAAAGGGGTCCGAGAGCGAGAAATCGTAATAGAGCGGACGCATAATGCTTCGCCCAGTCGCCTGAAGCATCTCAAACAAGGTTTTCATGTAGGGGACGAGCTGGTAGCGAAGTGAGATGTACTATAGATTATTGGTGGTGAGATGATGTCACATCATGCTAAGAGTTTGATTACCTGCTTGATGATCTCAAAGTTCTGCTCGCCATATGACCAAGGCTCGTTCGGACAGTTGTTAGAGAAGAAAGGTGTTGAGGGTGATGTAATGTTGCAGACACGCGAACTGAATGATGTCATTAGATTGCATTGCATTCAGGAAACATTCAACTAACCCATGCACACGCATCTTTGTGGTGCGTTCAGATAGATAGCGATCAAGGGGCACAAGAATGCACTCACATACGGGAGGAAAGTGCCCATACCCAGCCATCTGACGAACAACTCTTGCCCCTGATGGCCCTTCATGAGCATCTGCGTCCAGATCAAATGTAAACGTATCTCACATATTCTGTGTCAATGTCCAGCCCAGTAAAGCCACCGATATCGAGGGTCCATGAAGATATGCCAGATGCGGCAACCGACACGCCCGAAGTAATTTGCTGTAAAAGGACGTTGAACTCGGAGAGGGTATCCCCACTCCACATATAGGAACAGTAACGTTGGCCACCGGCAAAGGTACTGCGGGTCAGCGACATGTATTCACAAGACGTGGAGGTAGCAGGTTGTCCAGTCAGATTGTGGAGCCCCTCGTTTATAGCCTGTTGATGCAACCAAGGATACATCTTTCCTGGACCTTCTTGCGTGCCAATGAAGTACTGGGAAAAGGCACGAGCGTACGGAATGAGATTGATCACCTGGTCATCTATGAAAATGTGTGTTAACGTGTGTCCCAGTTGCGGCTAACCAAAACATTCACTGTTCTCGTAAGCCTCTCCCAAGGTGTTGCCTAGAAATGCCGTTGTTTGTAAGGGGGCAATAAAAACATCATGATTGACCTTACCATCAGCTTGGTCAATCCAAAAGTTATGGATGCCGTTTGAAAAGTAACGCTGTTTCCTTACGGAAATCATCAGTGAAAATGAAAATCCAACTTTCTGAATGTTTGACCTACATAAAAATTCCCTCGCACCAGGATTGGTGGAGTCGTAAAGACGCGTGTACACTCCTGCGAACGAGTCACTTATCCCGGTGCCGTCCCTAGTTGTTGCGAGGAAACCCTGTTCTTGCAACGCAAGGTAATTGTCAGAGAGATCCTCAACGCTAGGCCATAAGGACACCATCATTTCTGCACCAGTGAGGTTCTTCACTGTTTGTGCCATCAATGCAGGGTCGGGCCAGTATTCGGGGTCAAAAGACCTGATAATTTTTAAGAATAGTGCACCAGTCACCCTGATTCTTCCAGTTGAAGAAATCTGGATGTAAAAACGTGAAAGAGAGACTAGACAAGTGTTTTCAACGACATACCGACCGCAATCAGGGAGACGTTGACTTGTTCATCATGGAAGCGTTGAGCCAAATCCATGATTTGTGTTTGGTTCCAGTATCGTAACTTTGACTGCTGGTAGCCAAGGGCAAAATCAGGTGGCGTAGGCTGACGGCCTTCAGATTCGTTCATTTCAGTACACGTATGCTCAGTTTGAATCGGATGCTAACCTGTTACTGCGGTGTATGTATTGCTGCTGAAGAGTGTCATAGTCACCAGGCTCTGCAGTGGTTCTGGGGGATGATAATAGAATTGATTGGTTTTGTAGGTAACAAATCGCTTACTTACATATAGTAATCAATCACGGTTGCTTCGCTAGAAACGAATCGGGTGCGGATGGGACTGAATTCTGAGCGTCAAAAACATGAGGTTCTCAAGTGGAATACCTTCAGCATAGCGCAAGCGTACCGATTCGGCCTTGGCTGGGCATGTTGAAGAATTGCAAGTAAAGAGGTTGGCTTAAAACAATCGTCCTAGGCTCATGCGATACTGACCTTATTTGACATGTAGACAGAAAGTGGAACGAACGAGTTGAAATTGATGAGGTCAATACTTTGCCCCTTCTTGTTTACCGAGTTGTCCTTGCAACACGCCTGTTGCCCAACTCCATAGAACTGTTCAGTGGGATCGGAGGTAAACGAGAACTCGGCCATGAAGCTTGGGGTCTTGAACTCCTGGGTATAGTATCGGGAATACAGGTACTTGTCGTCCGTGAACTCTTGTGTCAGAGCGTCCAAGATCCATTCGTTTCAACGCGGTAAAAAGATATCACGCCGGTGACGACCTGGGCTATGATGTTTCCGTTTTGCAAGGTCCCGTTACCTTGGTAAGGTACGAGTTGGTCGTATGCCAGGCCTTGGTTTCCTCCTGGGCCCTCGAGAGGAGGGTCTAGGAGAGCTGATAACTCGTTACCGGCCGGATCCCTCATGAGACTGGCTCGAACTCGCATGCCATTGTTACCATAAGGCTAGAACGTAGTTAGATGGCTCCTCAACAACAATAAATACATACTTGGATGAAAACACGCTCAAACCCATTCTGGAGTTTGATTCCAGTCAAACTCGGATGGGTAGTGTTGGTCGTTGCAAGTGCGACAGAGGCCAAAGCAAAAGGGGCACTGATACCTAACATCAAGGGGAATTGTCGAAGTTGGGCGAAAGTCATCACAGCACACCTCTTATAAGCTGGCCAACAGGCGGGCCGCTTGAGCATGTCACATGAAAGACAGAACATCTCGCATATGTGAAGGTGTCACAAGCTGGCCACACGCAGGAGAATCATGGATCAGCTGAACACGAACTCAAGCGAGGATTTACGAAAAAGCTGGATTCATTGGATACTGGATGAGTCGATACGTACAGAAGGTCTAGGATGGCTATCCTTGAAAAGCGACCCCTTTTTTCGTTGTCTCCGCAAGTCCACCTCCTGCGAACCCTGTACCTGAAAGAAGAACAATGTTAACGAAAGAATGACGGAACACCGTGATTTCGCGATAGAATCGCAGACTATGCGAACATACCTTCCCTCTTAAGCTCCACCATGTCAAGGTCCGTCAAGCCCCGGTCGCAAACGATGCACTGGCTAGCGGGCCGCACGAGGGAGTCTGTGCAAACTTTGCATACAACGTGGGAACAAGGCCGCATTACTAGAACTTATATGTGAACCGCCATGTCTCGAGGCCAACAAGGCGCACGTACAAAACAGTATTTTATTATTGGAAAGACTGGTTTTGCAGGATGGACATATTGGATTCTTTGGCTCTCCAAGCTTTTTGACCTCCTTAGTCGTCGGAGTTGAGTCTGTTGAATGTGCACTCGAAGAGGCCGGGAAGGAAAATTGAACAGGAATAAATGACTTCAAGCTTTGAATACGAGATGAGACAGAGCTCGTAGATTCTCGGCAGTGACACGCACTTGATTGCATGAGGTGGATCCCCCCCTCGACACATTGTTTGAACCTTTACATCTTTCAATGACGAAGGTGGGCCATTCGACGTATAGGTAGGTGTCAGCGATGGTAACCAGAAATCAGGCAGTTTGTGCCGTAGTGCCTCTGCCTGTTCTCGTTCTATCAGCCTGAGTGCAGCTTCCTCAGCCTCCCGTGCAAGCATCTCAACGGTTGAGCTGTCGAAATCAAGTTTCCGTTTGCCTACGCGACCTGCGAAGCGCTCGCTGTAAGATCAAGATATAACTGACACCAAACCACGCACTTTCTTTGGTGGACTCGGTGCCAGATGTCGAGATAGCAATGGCAGGTAAATTCGCAGATAAACCGAGTTGACCCTTCTCGAAATCTCGCAGAACGCGTTCTCTCGCAGCTTCCAACGCGCGTTGTTTCTCTTCTTCTGCCTCTCTTTTGAGCTGTTCTAGGCGCTCTTTCTGTCTCTTGATATCTTTCTTCTGGTTCACTGTGTGCGTCTCTCAGCCCAATTCCCGCTGGCAGAATACGCGAATGCATACGGAGATCGGCGTATGCACACTCTTTGCAGAACAAGTGGCCATGATCACAAGCAATTGGATCTCGGGCTTGCTGTAAGCACAGAGCGCAGGCATCGAAGTTTCGCATGGATTCATTCCCTAAGCGTTGCTAGAACGTATCAGTCCACATGGATTCACAAAACCTCTGGGAAGTACAGAGAAGACATACACGTTTCGTGCCATATTCTGTCTTTTGCTTTTCTGCATACGAGAAAACAGAAGAGGCCGTGTTGTTTTTGCTGTGCTTCGTCATGTCTCTCGAAATTCGAACGTGGAGACCAACATCCGAGGCCACTAAGTCGCCCGCCTAATCCGGTACGACCCCTTTTCCCGATTGTGCAGTTGACACGTACAGCTTCAGTTGTTGGTTATGATGCTTACTCTTTCCACTCGTGCCAGGTAGCGAGGACCCAGAAATGGCGCTTCTTTGGTTTCAAACTATCCAAGTGCTTGTTTACAAGTCCAAAGTACTGAAGCTCTGAAACGACGAATAACCATGCTAGTGGTATATTGACAAGTTACTCCATCAAGAGGATATGACATCCTTGAGCTGTATCTTCGGTATAGCCTCAACGAATGCTTTCCTCTCTAACCGCGTGTGCGTCGCCTGCTCGAATGCATAAGCAAAGCCGATCAATTGATACTCGCTGTACGCCGTGCCCATGAAACACAGGCCGAAAGGCATTCCAGGAGTTTTGTCATGCAAAGGCGTGGGTGGGTTTGGTGTTGGTTCAGTGGTATCGGAAAGGAAACCAAGGGGAACTATGCAACGTTTCGTACATGAAATCAACTCGCGAGCGCAAGATGAAATACGTACCAGATATAAGTGGATATCCTGCAATCCCCGCAGCCTTCGTTGCATAACCTGCGTATCGAAACGGTCTCGGTGTTGTCATACCGGAGGAAATCTGACGTACCATAGCTTGACGGCAAGACGATTGCATCAAGCGCAAACTTCTTGAGCGTAGCGTCGATACCATCTGTGCGGCCAAGCTGATAATCTTTCTTGACGGCTTCGTAGTACCGCTCATCTTGCTTGCTTGCCTCAGATTTATGAAACCTTGCGATGAATGAATGTCGGCGAAAACATTATCCAGCAGAAACTCGCTGACTCACTGAGATTGGTCGGTGTGGTAAGGTTCCGGAAGTTCCTTGTCCTTGTTCTCATCGTTGAATCGAATGAGATCCGCGAGGTTATTGACGTTTTGTGGACGCTTACGAAGTCCTTCAATGTATTTGTTGACGCCAACTTTGAATTCTACAGTGAGCACCAGACTTTCGTGTCCAGACGCCTTGAGTTCCTCAGTGTTGGAAAATTCAGCAGGATCCACAATATCCGCTCCAAGGGAGCGGAGAACGTCGAGAGCTTTGTTGAACTCTCCATTGATGGGACTGTCATTTTTGACTAGTTTCCGCGGCACGCCAAGTCGTTTTCCCTTGAGAGCATTCTTGTCCAAAGCTTTCATATAATCGGGAACCTTGGGTTGTTCTTTAGTTGCCTCGTCATCTTCGTCCTTTCCAGCAATAAAGCGAAGTAAGAGCGCAGCGTCTGCGACAGAACGACACATCGGTCCGACCGTATCTTGAGTGGATGATATCGGGATGACTAGATGACCGGTAATTAGCAAGCAGTCTCGTCACGTTTGCCTTCCTAAAGTTTACCGTTTGTACGAGAGACAAGCCCAATGGTAGGTTTGATCCCAACAATGTTATTCTTGCTGCTCGGAGAAACGATGGAACCGTCCGTTTCCGAACCGAGGGAAGCGGCAGCAAGTCCAACAGCCATCCCAACCCCACTGCCAGAACTCGAGCCAGAGGCATCTCCGTTCGGGTAGTACGGGGACAGAGTCTGCCCACCCCGTCCAGAGAACCCGTTGGGAACGGTTCCTCGAAAATTGGCCCATTCGGACATGTTGGCCTTGCCGAGGAATATGGCTCCAGCCTCACGTAGCTTCGCCGCTACAGGAGCATCGCCTGCAACCTCGGAACCAAGGAGAGCGTATGATCCTGGGACAAGTATGAGACGCTGGTCAACCCAGGTCGGGACGGCAAGTGCATACCGGCAGTTGTATTCAAGCCTATAGAACGGAATTTCAGCGCAGATCGGTCACGACGCGCGAAATGAGTGCTCACCCTCCTCGTGCAGAGTCGCGATGTTGTCTTTGAGTAGCAAGGGGATGCCATGTAATGAGCCACGACTACCTTTGGCTTTGCGCTCAGCATCGAGCGCTGCTGCCTGTGCCAAGGCATGGGGGTTTGTCTCTATGACTGCGTGCAAGGCAGCCCCCTTCAGATTAACCTCCTCAATCCGTGCAAGGTATGCCTAGATAACGGATATGACACCGAGAAAACGCAGATGCGCTGGCCCAAGACCAACCTTGACCAGGTCCACGCTCGTAAACTGACCTTTGTCAAGGCCCTGCTGAAGCTCGGCGATACCTGCCTCATACAGGTCGGGGAACGCGACAGAATCAGAGACCTCGTGAGGAGACATATCTCTAGGCAACTTAGGATTGAGCAAAGAACGCCAGAAAGCAAACGACATGAATGATAACAGTTCTTCTGCGCCTAGATATGCCACCAGCTGGTCCATTGCCAATTGGTCAGGTGGACGATGTCATTGTGTGAATCGTCGTGGGACGAAAGCGGTCCGTTGAGGACGGTGAACACATGCCAATCGAGCCTGTTTTAAGTTAGTAGACTACCAGAGAAATGCACGACGAATACCTGCGCCGGTTTGTTAGTTGAGTCCGGTGGCGAACAAGGCTACACAGCTTGTCATGAAAGCCTTTACCCATTAATGCCGTATGTACTTGCACCGCAACTTGCGTAAGGACCAGAGCGGTACTTTGTGTCGTGGGGACACCCAGCAACGCGTGGTTTCTCTGTGAATTCGCAGTTCCCAAGCCACGGTTACCCTGTGCGTGAGCTTCATACTTTTTTTCCCCCAGTCGCCTCTCCATGGATTTCGACACATGGGACTTGAATTGAACCTCGCGGGGCCTAAATCACGAGTCTGGGATCATTGTAAAATCTCATGCCCTGCGATGTTACTCGGTTGCTTGCTGGGCGGTTATGACTCTTGGAAGCAGGCGGGCTCTGCATTCCCATTTCCCAGTCCATCGGCTCACAAAATGCGCGGGAGTGGAGAGAGAAGACTTGGTTGGGAAAGCTGTTGCGCCGTCGGTGAGTCCCGTCAGAGTCCTACTCTGCGCCCGAAGTGTTATTTGACCAATTTGTCCCTCTAGATGAACCGGTTTTCCGTGGTCTCTTCTCCCCGGGATCCTATGCAATCAATGACGTAGACTTGAAACCTCTGGGAGCCTGAATATGTTCACGAAAACGGGTTCAACTTCATTGTGAACTAAGGTGAGGGCACCGGATTTCCTATCAAGGCTATCAGTACGCCCCTAGTGCCCGAGCTTACTCAGGTGATTGCCGTGCGACATTCCCGGAAGATGCACATTTATCGGTCCACGGGTTTATTTAAAGCACACACACGAGGCTCGAACGAAGTAGTGCTGCCTCGAATAGCAGCAGTATCGCTATAATGGATAAGATAACATTGACATCAAGAACAGCCATACGATTGACACACTCCTCCAAAGCGGCCTTGACACAAAACTTTTCACTCGCGCGTTCCCCATAGTCTAGACTCATTCGTTTGAGACGATGCCAGCGCACATCTTATGCAAGGGAGGCACGATAAAAAGCAAAGGCGTCTTCTGTCGATCATATCCGTGGTGATCGTCGAAATCCCAATGCGGGAACTACAAAATTGCGCCGTGTCGGGGCTACAGGACCACCGGCCGCGTCCCTTTCTCCACTCGGTCTTGACTCCTCCCTGCTAGCATGGCCACCAATGGAGGTACAAGCACAACTATCGATCTTAGCAACAGCTGGGGTTCCACTCTCGCCGCGGTCTTCGTTGCGCTAGTCTTCTATGGGGTCAGCATATTGCAGACGTATGCAGCCCGTGCGTTTTTACAGTGCCACTATTGATCATTTTCTGCTCATGTAGGTTCCTTTACTACGAACGGTCAGTTCAAACATGGATTGTGCAGGTTTCTGATGTATTGACGAGGATCAGTTACACAAAAGACAGCATTATACTGAAGTCATTAGTAAGCTACCACTTTTCTACAGAGGATACACTTCTCAAACTTTCCAGGTGGCTTGGGTGTTCGTTTTAGACACGCTCCATACATTTCTTATCTGTACAGGCGGTGAGATTCTGTACGTCTAGCAGGCTGGGCAGACGGTGCGCTGACGCTGTTCCATTAGTGTGGCAATACTTCGTCTTGCATTTTGGGGACGACAACTTCCTCACGTATACCCACGCGTAGGCAGGCAGGCACTCTTCTCGAGGAATGCGCTAACAGTCGGCGTAGCCCTTTATTAATTTCCATAGTAGTCACCGTGAGTATCCACTCTTCCACTCCAGACCAAAGCCTCATGTTGTATGGACCAGTCGGCCGTTTCTTCCACCGTCCAATCGTTTTTCATATATCGGATTTGGTTCTGTGCGTTCAATGGGCGTCTTGACTATATCCTCTCATACATTCCTTCAGTGATAAAGAGCCGTGTCAGATGGCTGTTTCCGGTTATCCTGATGCCCTTTGTAGTTGCTCAGCTAGGTGAGTACGCTCAGGTTCGTATATCCCGTCACTGAACCGAAAATAATCCTAGTCTTGGGTGCCTGTAAGTGTGGTGTACGTCGGCGATGGAGCGCAGCTGACATTCAATTACGCAGTTTACACGGTCACTGCGATGGTGTTCCAAACGAGCGTTTCCGCCGTTTCAGGGCCCCTGCTTACCGTACGTACGATATATATCAGTTCCTAGTTTCACATCACTCTGACGAAACGCGTTCAGAATGTGGCCAATGCACTCAATGGCGTTGCCATGGCGGTCGATGTCACCATCACGATCTGTTTGTGTATACTTCTTGCCATGGGCCGAACAGGGTTCGCAGAGTGTGTCCCCCTTCAGCCCTCTATCCATGCTGTGTCGGCGTGTTCAACGTGTCCATTATCTAGCACGGATCAAATGCTTCGCCGGTTGATTTTCATCTCAGTCAACACCGGCCTCTCATCAGCACTCTTCGCCTTTCTCTCCGTCATCCTGGTACGTGTCCAACACTCGTTTCTAGCCCAACCCTTTTCCCAACTCTCATTACCCCTTGACCCCCCGCATCCCGCCGGCAGCTCGTCATATATCCGACCGATCTCATCTTCACAGCCCTGTATTACCCCCTGTGCACGGTGTACTGCAACACGCTGCTTGCGAGCCTCAACGCGCGCACGTTCGTCCGAGGTGGCAGTGAGACACGGCAACTAAACCCACAGTCGTCGCTCGTATGGCAGCAGCACACCCTCATGTGCGTGGATTCGGAACAAACGGAGGTATAGAAAAGTCCCCCCATTTCGTGGTGAACGCTGCATCACGTTACAACGCGTCGATTGGCCCATCACATGCACACGCTCCGGCTCTCGGACGATTTTGAAGTTCGGGCTCTACTCTGTGTCCGAGGGGTCATGTCAGTGGCTGGGTGGCGTTTCGAAAGTAAATCTACCTAATAATGTTACAGGATTACGCAGCCTCGTCCGGTATGTGGCGACCGTGAATAAACTTTAGGCAGAGGGACACCTCATCGTCCTGAATTTGTAGACGTAGTTGTATTTGATCTACTCCTAATCTACTCCTACTTCCTCCCACGTCCCTAGGACGTCATTGCACTGATGTCCAAACTCTCCCTATATGTTACGTTATGCTCACCAGCAACCGAGAGCGGATCAAATACCCCGCGTCTTATATTTCGAATTGTCATGTCATTTGCACGTCGATACACATGTTAACCTACTACTGTGTAACTGGTAAAAAAGACTAAAAGGATCCGTACGAATCGACGCTACGTTGCAAAACAAAATAGAAAATGAATAATCAAAAAAGAAGGATAGCCGAAAAAAAGGGGGAAAAAGTTCCTTCACTACATGAAGAAGATTATCCGTGTGTCAGTTCCATCGTCCAGAGTATCATCCATCTTCCCCGGGGCCCCGGAGAATGTCAGTGGCTACCGTATTGCAAGGTAACACGCCTGGCCCCGCGGAGGGAGGATGAGATCATAGAAAATCCGAAGTATTCCCGGGGATATCATCATCATTTTCAGTCGTAAAGAACTCCGGTGTAGTCCGGTAGATCGTGTGTGATTATAGCAGGTGCAGATGCCTGATAACTCGTAGGCGAGAGCGCGTGTATGCATGTCCGTAAAATATGTTTAAGTCGGACATCAAGGGATGTCCACTGAGGTGTGTTTTTGGCGGGAGTCGATTAGCGGGAGAGGTTATGCTATTGAATGGTATAGGCGGGAAGGTGTCTGTGGTGGTGACGTCGGTTGGGGAGGGGAGGCGGCAGAGGATCTCCGAGACCGATTTGGATTTGGTCGGCGGAATGTCTATCAGGTATGAGTGAGAGAGTATCGCCGAGGAGAAAGACAAGCTGCTTACGTGTCGCGACATGATCATCTTTGCCATTGATAATGGCATAGGGCTTTCGTAGAGCGCAGGTGCTGGCGGTGGCAATGCTCAAACAGGGAACGTGAACCGAGGTGCGGGAATACTCACGAGGAGGTTGAAATTGAGGTCCTGTCCGTGGTCGCCAGTTGACAATGGGGAATGTCTGGGAGCGTTTTTGGGATAGGCCGACGCCGACGCCATTGCCAACTTCTGGGGAAGGCTTCTCCGGGAACGTTAGCGTGAACGGGAGGGACGCTGGGAGGGTATTCCAATGCAAAGAACGACCCCAAGGTTTGGAGATAAAGGACAAGGAGAACAACGGGCTTTCCTTCTCTTGGGCTTCGGGACGAACCATTGGACAGGACCAGAGACGCATGAGTAGGAAGAGTATACGAGCGACGAACAAGAGCAAGATGGAAGCGGCAGCAGCCATGAAGACGACAGAGAGACTGGGAAACTTTGCGGGGACGAGGACGGACATGATGGGAGAACGGGATATAAGCCGAGAGTCGAGTGAGCCGTTAAGAGGAAGGAAGTAACGGAGATGAGCCCAGTCCAGACACGGTACGGACGAGGGAGGGCAGGCGGGCAAACGACTCGAGACAGACCCACGCAGCGCAGTAACCAAACATCCTCGTCTACTTATTTTCTCTCGGTTAACTCCGACATAACGTTATCCACTTATCATTATTATGTCATCTTCATTTTCGAATATTAAATTCAACTCTGTTCACTCGCTCGTCCGTCCTTTTCAGCGCGAACTTATTGGCCTGCTCAGAGATATACGTAGCCACGAAAAATTCTTGTCTTTTAGTGCTGGTGCTCGGTTTATCGTGTGTGTCTTTTCGAGATTCTTCCATTTGGCGACGTCACGTTGATGTCGTACGAGTTGATGTCGTACGAGGCGACATCATTCGCGTCTTCTGAATCGCCCGTACAAGCCTAACCCCGCACTCTGCCCCTCTCGCTACTTCGCCGTTTGAACTCTACGCCATGTTTCTCGACCATAGTACAACGGACCCGACACAACAGAAATTCAGTAGCATTGCTGTGTTTGC
Source organism: Boletus sensibilis (assembly GCA_038092655.1). Classification (NCBI taxonomy): domain Eukaryota; kingdom Fungi; phylum Basidiomycota; class Agaricomycetes; order Boletales; family Boletaceae; genus Boletus; species Boletus sensibilis. The sequence goes on along the minus strand of JBBPQU010000147.1, from coordinate 2,046 downwards.
ATCAAAAATTTCAACACATCATGATGAGCTCTGCCAACTCCATCCGGTGTCACAGCTCTATCAAAATGCTGACGCGATCACACGCTAAGCTATCTTAACTTGCTCTTATCGCACCCCCCGTTTCTTTTGGGTCATGCATGCTATTCCCTTTCTGTAGCAAAGATTTGAACGCTCTCGTCAGACTGCGGATATTCAACACATGCACGGCGAGGTCCTTTTGGGTAAAAACAATGATTTCAGTCTCACGAACACCACTCCTTCACAACCCCCAGTGCCCCTCAGTATCGAGCTCAAATTAGGTCCACGTTCAAAGGTTGGCATCTCATCCCAAGATGGCGTGATCAGGGGGTCTGTGCAAGGCATGAGCCTCACCTTAGAAGCTTCCCTCGTCAGACCATGTTTATTATCCCATCCCCCAATACGGGAAGACAATTGTCCAAGGTTGATTGGCTTGGCTTCGTGGGACTCGGGGCGTCGCATCGTTCGGGTGGAGCTAGTACTTGTGGGGCAAGTTCACACAGGACAAAGGGGTCGCACTGGAACAGTGGAACTTCATGATCACAGTGCCACAGTACCGCCACTTCGGCGTCCAGCACATTCTTGTTGATATCCGAAATTCAAATTCATAAAGTTCCGCTCATCCAGTGCAGATTTCTCCGTCTTGGGCAATGCCTTCTTCGATGGCTTTAATCTCTGCAACCTGCTTCAGTCTTGTACGTAGCACGCCAAGGGGAATCAACATACGAAGCGCAAGATGCAACGAGTGCAGGCGGGAACGAGCAAGGTTGGCTATGCACGAACCCAACATTGAGAAATATCCTTGATGCATAGAGAGGGACTTACCCATTGCGATCCACAGCCGAGGATGACCGGACCTTCTCCATACTCCTTGCAATTCCCCTTCCGCGTCCAAACCCCACACTTTTCCGACCTTCGCTGCGACATCGGGCCCATAGACTTCCCCTATCGAATTGCGGAAATCCCCGAAACTTCACCCTACCCAAAAGGCCGTTAGCATCAACCATGATAGTTTACGAGGCCGAGGTAAGAGAGAAAGTTCTGCCTGCCGGTGAGGGTGCAACTCACCCTGTCGCGAAAATGACGACATCCCCTTCCAGTATAGTTCCATCCTCAAGTTCAACGCCTCCCTCCGTGAATCTGCGGACAGAGGGACTACTTTTCACCTTGATAGTCCCGTTGATTATCTCCCGGCTGGCACCAGTGTCTGATTGATTGTGAACTTTTGTCAAATCAAATAGTGACGAGTACTCGGATATCACTGACCAATGTAGAACCCCCCAGCCCTTTCGGATGCCAATGGAAAGAGCCCCGCTCCATCCGGACCAAGATAAGTCTGAAAGCCAACTCTGGCTAGGTTGTCGAGGAGTTCCCTATTTGTCCCTTTCAAGCGATAACACACCACGGAAATGGCATTACGCACTTGTCAATCCCGTTCGACGTATGCGCTACCGACGCTTTCAGCAAATGCTTTAGGGTTGAAAAGGGTAACGCTACGCCGAGGATGTCTGCAAATTCGATCGGAAAATGATCATTGTACCTCTCTGGTATTCCGAGCGGGTGATCTGGTGAAACGATATCCATGACGACAGGTGGGCTCGGTCCTACCTCCGAGAAAAATTTCCATCGCCTCTTTGGAAATCACATACGTGGGTGAACGCTGGATCCTACAGATGATCGACCTGTTAGTGGGAGAAAATCCTCGGAATAAATTAGCAATGCATACATTGTAACACCACACCCGTGGCGACACAGATCATCAGCGATATCATGGGCTATGCAACTTGAACATGCATCCAAAACCAATCAAGAGTTGTGCACCAAACCTGAAGTGCTAGCACCGACAATGATCACTTTCTTCCCTCCATAGTCTGTCGCGGAAGTAAACTGGATAGAATGCAGAATGGAACCATGGTGTAATTCCTAATCAAGAAGACAGGAGATTTCGACCCAGCCCTGAAACTTGGCGTACAAAGATGACCCACCATTCCTGGGACGTCAGGCACCTTTGGAAACCCGCCATCAAAA
>JBBPQU010000146.1:0-34826 GCA_038092655.1 Boletus sensibilis | reverse complement strand
CGTTCAGCGACCTCTTTTGGGAGATCTTTGTAATCCGGATCGCCTGAAGAAACTTTAAGAGCCACATTAGCCGCTATCACAGCAGGATCATTGCAGACGGATTCGAGGAATATGACTTGGATCCCCTTTTCCTTGGCAACTCGGGCTTCAAGTTTGGCCCTGTAATGCCATCAAGTTCAACGAAGGGTGGTGACGGTATGACACTTGCCGCCGACTTCGTGTGCTGTTAGTGGCATCTGCACGATGCTCAGTGCCGGGCGTTCGAAACGACCCAAAGAGATATCTCACCATGTATACCTACATTACCGCCCTTCTTCAGCCACTGTATGAGCATCTCTAAACTATCCTCCGCCAACTTGTCACGGATCCTGGTTGCCTCGACATTGTTGTGACTAAAGTATTTCGCTGTATGATCCTCTTTGATCCCGCTCCTGATAGATAACATGAGCTCATGAATGTCGAACGGTCATCAGTACAAACTGTAATGCCTTTTGCCTGGCACGGGAACGGCGTAGCTGCCCAACGTTGAAAACCTCGCAAGAAACCTTAGTGCGTGTCTATCTGGCGCTTTGCAGACTTGTCTACCTGAACATCATATTCTAGCCACTAGGGACCAACTCAGCAAACAGGCCATGCACGGTATGGAAATGACAACCTTAAGATATCGCATGAGCTTATTACTGAGGTATGACTTTCCCCGCGCCGGTAGTCCAACCTGGACAACACTGTCAGCGCTCGGGATAGAACTAGGCGGGGGTAGTGTACCATAGCAAGCACGATCTTAGCTTCAGAGTAATCCGGCTTCGCGACTTATGGCACTTGTTAGACTGGCCGTGAGGGATGTTCCATGATCACATACCTTTGTTTCCGATGCCCACTACGGAACGCGGAGGGGTTGGTGCCTGAGAACCTTTACGACTAGATGCAGTTGATTCGTCAAACTGCTTCAGCCTATGTGCGCTATATGAGACAGATAAACTCCGTTTTTGGTGAGGACCCGGACGTACATGGGACCTCCAGCACCGAAGATGATTGGGGGGTGTGCGCGATCCTTAAGGAGGGCATTTTCGACGAGGCCATCTACAACCTGCATATCGTCGAGGATTCCGAGTGGCTGCGGGGGCTCCTGGCCAGAAGCGATAGGAGGGAATTGAATGCAATTGTGGTCTTCCATTGCGTTACCGTTCGGTAAAGGTCGTGTAGTATCTATGTAGCAAGCGAGTCAACCTCCGCCACGTGCCGTGAACTTCAAGTAGGCCACTCATTACCCTGAGGCTCGGGCACACTGCGTCCGTCGTCCTCGATGTCCTCGACAGTGATCTCGCATTCCCTCCAACCGCACCGTGGATTTCACTCGACCCTATCCACAATAATTGCATTGGATCCTCCTGATTCAGACTGCTCTTTCTTTGCATTGTATACATTTTCCCAAAGCATTATCACTGATAGATATGAACTCATAGACCGCCGTCTTTCCTTTGAGTTCTGGGGCGAATCAAACCTGGAGCTCCCCGTGTTCGCTCTTGATCAAACTGCCAATTCCCTGCTGCTCATAAATGCCACTCCTGCCGATGTTCGCGCGAAACAAGTCGTTGTAGACGTTCCTGTCCACGCGCGGTATGGCGAACCAGGTATGGCTCAGACTTCGCCCCAGTCGATCACAATATCTTCCCCCACGTGCTTCTGGGCTTGTCCTCCCTCTGGTACGTATAATGTATAGAATGTTACCCCCCACGTTCTGATGTTATCTCAGCGAGTGTATCCTCTGCGTTTTCCTTCAAGTCACCTGTAGCAAATTCGACCATGCTCGGTTCGTTGGCACATTTCTCGGTACCAAGCGCGTCGTCGCATCACGCATTGCTTCAAGTCCCTGTTGCTTCCAAGCGTGACTTGGTTCCTGTCGAGATGGGGACTGCAACTGTCATCCTCGTGGCATTCCTGTGGCTAGTCTACCGCTCCTGGAGAGTTGCAACCACGCTCCAGTCCCGTCACCTTAAAGAACAATAAAGTTGTTCATGGATGTGCATTTCTATGAACGTGAAAGGGATACAATAGCAAGAAAGATCTGTACGTACAAATACTCTAAGCAAAGCGACGCGGCAGTCCATTCTGAGCGTATGCCATCGAGCTAGACAACTACACAACGCCGTTGCTTCACCATCTTTCCCCAACGGCCTTTCATGCTTTCCTTGAGGGCGAGGTTGAAGACATCCTGGACGCCAGTGCCGGTCTTTGCTGAACATTCAACGTACTTGGCCCCAATCTCCTTTGCCACGTTAGCCCCTTGCTCGGCCGACACTGGTACCTGCCCCTGCGCACTGAGCATACGTCGTGTTTGGTCGTCTCGTCGTAGGTCGATCTTTGTGCCAACCAATATGAGGGGCGTTCCTTCGCAGAAATGTGCTACCTCGGGATACCACTTGAAACCGTAGTTCAGGGAATGTAAAATATCGTAGGAAGTGGGCTGAAATGCAAACCTTATCTTGAACATTTCCGAGGCTAACTGGGAAGTCGATTGAGAAGACAATGAGAATCACGTCGCTCTCCGGGTAACTCAGTGGTCGCAACCGATCGTATTCTTCTTGTCCTGCAGTGTCCCAAAGTGCCAGTTCCACCAGCTTTCCCTCAAACTGGATCTGCGTCACGTAATTCTCGAATACTGTTGGTATATAGGACTACCAAGTAGCTGCTCTCTGAGCCTCAGAACCGAGGGTAAGGTGATGTATGCGCACCTCTGGAAACCTGTTTTCCGCGTATACGATGAGGAGACACGTCTTTCCGCACCCGCCTTAGTATGATATCATTGAATGATGTTGTGAAGGACGAACAAACTATCCCGCGCACCATCACCCACTACGACTAGTTTCTTCTTCACGTCCGGTCGGCGAACACCAGCTTGATATGATGGCTCCATGGTCCTAGAACTGCTCAAACGTCCTCGAACAATGCGCTGGGCTTAAAGGGGGGTAACTGAGACAGAAAACACGCGGGAGGGTATAGAGCTGCGATGGTGCGCCGAACCTGCTGTCGTATAGTGGTCACGTGCCGCATGTCATCGACAAGGTCAACGGTATCGTCTAACTTACAGACCGAGAAACTCAAGGATGGCCTGGTGATGCTCGAGCTCTGCTCCCCGAACTGTTAGGGATTCGGAGCAGAAATCCGAACAGTAGCGCATGGCATAGCCCCAATTTATTTGTAACATTTCCTTCAGAACCCGAGGGGCTTGTGATTATTATTATTTGCATTATAAGATCAGACCACCACTGTACAACTGAACGATGACCGGTATGACCCTCGGGCTGGGTTGCGGCGAAGAAGGGGGCAGAAAATGAGCTGAAACCTGTTTGAGGCCGAGGGGCACTCGGAGGGGATGTGGCGGTGCGGCACTGTTCGGCGAAGTCACGCCCTTGCCACGCGTCACGCAGTACACAGCTCCTTCACCCCCGTCCTTCTCTTGGCCAACTCAACCACCGACCTCAACGTCCATAAGTCCCTTTCGTCCTCAACGCTCACAATGCACACCAGCGAGTACGACTATCTTTTCAAACTTCTCCTCATCGGCGACTCTGGTGTTGGAAAGGTTCGTTCTGCCCTGTGGCAATCCACGTTAATTTGCTCAAAATGCATCTACCTCCAGTCCTGTCTGCTTCTTCGGTTTGCAGATGATACATACACGGAGAGCTATATCAGTACCATTGGCGTAGACTTCAAGATTCGTACTATCGAGCTCGAGGGAAAGACTGTGAAACTCCAGATTGTGAGTCTTTCCTTCAGCTTCTTTATCTCAGGGCTCGTTGGTTGTTCCTCGTACGCTACAACATTATCCATGAGCCATCCCACTTGGAATTAAACATCATGCCAAGAAAAAATCACTGACTCCATCCTACGCGCCTTTCAGTGGGATACTGCCGGTACGTGTGCTTCTAACCCTCTATACATCCTTCCTCACAACTGTAAAACAGGTCAAGAACGCTTCCGCACGATCACCTCATCCTACTACAGAGGTGCTCACGGCATCATCGTCGTTTACGATGTCACGGACAATGGTAAGACTGGTCCGTCTTTGCTCAACGATGGTTGCTAACCGGATCCCCTAGACACTTTCACGAATGTCAAGCAATGGCTTCAGGAGATTGACCGGTACGCGTCGGAAGGTGTTAACAAGCTGTTGGTAGGGAACAAGTCCGATCTTACAAGCAAGAAGGTGGTCGAGTATAGCGTGGCAAAGGTGATGGTTTTTGATTCATAGACTGTTGGCCGCCCTTCTCAACTTTGCTTCAGGAATTTGCCGATCAATTGACGATTCCTTTCTTGGAGACCTCAGCCAAGAATGCAACGAATGTCGAGCAAGCCTTCTTGACCATGGCCAAGCAAATTAAAGATAGGTAGGTAGTCCCCCGAGTGCATCATAACGAGATACCAAGAGTTCTTTCAGAATGGGATCCACATCAACACCCGCCGGTGGCGCCAAGTCCTCGACTGTGACCCCTGGCCAATCTGTGCAGCAGCAGCAGTCCGGCGGATGCTGCTGAATGCGAACACCTGCGGTGTACTAGCAGAACTTCTTTACGTCTTTTTGGCGTCAACTTCATTCGAGGATATCGTCAGCATCACGCATGCGGTACAATAGGAGCGATATTCTTTCATTTACATATTACCTTCCCTCCAGAGTACTGCTAAAGTGTAGTTGGACATGTGTTGGTTTCCATTTAAAGCTGGCCTCCGTCTGTTGCTTGTCCTTTTTAATACTAGTCTTTACTATGTGTGAAATGAGATATGGTGGGAGAGGAACAGAAGTATGATGCATGAGTTTTCTCTGCCAGGTATGCGGACACGAGACGATCACCTACGCGACTGCTTCCTTCTTATCGATCTTGACAGCACTGACGAATACTACATAAAGCCGACCGTATTCACCTTTTTATCGCTCGGGTCTTCCCTCTATTTCACTTCTCCTAATCGTGCATCATCTATCCCATGTCTCGTCCCGGCGGCCCACCTCAGGGCGCACGGCGACTTCAGGTCGCCACCAATTCGTTCAAGATCACAGGTCTTCCCAAGAAAGTGTATTATCAATATGACGGTGAGTTCCACTGGCACGTCGTCACCACGCGCATTGATCATTCCGATCACTTCTTCGCGTGGGTGTCACGCATACAGTATGTGAGTGCTACGAGCTTACGCACACTGTCGTATATCATATCTACTCATGCACGTTTCCCATTTTCCCAGCATTTGGGGACGAAAAGGTGTCGGACAATTCGCGTCGACGCATCGAGGTCTTCGAGAGACTTCAAAACCACACCCAGCCTGGAATTTTCAAGCCCAAGGTCATCTACGACAGTGATGCGATCGCATATTCTTCTACCGTTCTCTCTTTCGGAAATGCAGCAACAGCAAGTCGCTCAGAGGATTGACGAATATGTAGTGTACTGATCACGCAATCTCTCAGTTTGATGTCAACATGTCGGACCGCCCCCCTAGAGAAGGCGCAGGTCAAGCGCGAGGTATCATCGCGGTCACCTTGAAGCGCGTCGATGCGGCGCCCATCACCTTCGAGTAAGCAGGGTCATGATCTAACTGGTTATTTATTTATGGCGTGTCAGGGATCTCCAACGCCTCCTCGATGGCCGTACCACGCAGCTCAGTCCCCGCGCAGCTGTTGCGCTAAACTTGATTCAACTCATCGTGCGCCAAGGCCCTAATCTGTGGGTCGTCCCCCGAATCAGAGCACGTTCGGATTGTTGATGTTCACTATCGCCTAGCAAATATCCTAACAATGTGAAAGCTTTCTTCTGTCGAGAGGCCGGTAGCAGGCCTCTTGGAGGCGGTCTCGAAATCCTGAAGGGGTATTACCAGTATGTCTGTTTCTGATATTCGATGATGAACACGCATGTTGATCGCTATGGGTGCGTAGGAGCGTTCGTCCCGCGCTACGAACGCTCCTGGTAAACATCGACATGTCTTGCGGTATCATGTAAGTCCCCTTCCACAATCCTAGAATGCCGCTAATCGCCCATTCCAGCTACCAAGAAGGCCCCATGCCCGAGGTTGCCCTTGGTTTCTTGGGGACAACTCACCCTCGCGCGCTCAACCTGAATGAAGGACCCGAGCTGTCGAGGCTCAGGAAATTTTTCAAAGGGATATGGGTCACATTCACGCACCGTAAGGGCAAGAGCAAGATCCAGTCGATCGTCCCCCGCGCTGGATTCGAACATTTCGATTGGAATAAGGACAAGGCTGAAGGCGTCGTGCAGAGCACAACGATTCAGGTACGTTCCACGTTATATCTGTTTCTTTGCATTCATTGATTACTGTGAATAGGCGTATTTCAGGGAAGCTTACAACATTACGCTCAGATATCCGGATGCCGTTGGTGTCAAGATTGGGCGTGGCAGCATTTACCCCATCGAAGTATGCATCGTCGCGCCCAACCAGCGATTTACGCGCAGGTTGCCGCAAGAATTGACCAAGAAGATGGTCGAATTCACTTCCGACAAACCCAAGGCCCGGCTTGACGCCATTCGCCGTGGCATTGGAGGTGCTGGAGCGGTAAGTATTTACATTAGACGCGTCGTACCTCCCTAACCCTGGGATGTTTCTATGAGGCCTTGGACTATGCCTCATCACCTTTCGTGAGAGATGCTGAGATGGTGGTGTCTACGACGCCCACTATTATTGATGGCAAAGTTCTATCAACCCCTTCAATGAAGTACAACAGTCCCGAGGCATTGGTAATTTATTTTCTCGACGAAGAATGAATGTTGTTTCTTATCTTACTTTAGACCCCAAAGTTTGGAGCTTGGAATGTAGTGAATCAGCAGTTCAAAGAGCCAAAAAACATTAGCTGCTGGGCTGTTGTTGATTATAGCCCCAATCCCGCCAGGGATAGGCCAGCAAACGAGAGGTTTGTGAAGATGATTGCAGTGAATTGTCAGAAGCTAGGTATGTAGAATTCAGTGTTCACTGTCCTCGTATCTTAACACTCGATCTTGTTAGGAATGTGTAAGTTCTCTCAGTTTTTCTGCATGTAGGCATATCTTGAATTCTAGAAGCGGTGGCTCCTCTCCGGACCTACATCAATGGCAACGGAGGCAATGTAACTCAAGTTAGTATTTTCGCCTCCAAGATCATTATTATGCCTCACATTTTATATATGTAGGATTTAATCCAGGCTGCTAGACAAGCCACTTCTGGGCAAAATACTCCCCAGCCTGACTTGATCTTGGTTATTCTTCCCCCATCTGCCCCAGAAATTCGATTCCAAGTAAAACGTCATGGGGATGTTCAGGAAGGGGTAAGTAATTCAATGTCTCACAGACTACATAATGTCACGAACTTATTCTAGGTTATCACACAATGTGTTGTAAGTCTCGACTTTGTAGTTACTCATTTCAATCCTCTTGACTTTATTCAGCGTGTTGACAAGGTTGCTCGAGCCAATGATCAGTACTGCAACAATGTGGCAATGAAGTAGGTATCGTGTTTTCCTTGAACAAGTCCCTCTAAAAATTTTATTTGAAGGATCAATGCAAAACTGGGTGGTGTTAATGCAGCACCTATATCCACGGTACTAACAGGGCTTGCTCAACGGCCCTTCATTATCATGGGTGACTTTAAAACTTTCAACCTTGAACACAGAAAAATTAGCTGACAGAAAACTTGAACAGGGGCTGATGTGGGTCACCCAGCACCTGGCGTAAATGATCAGCCTTCTGTGGCTGCCCTTGTGGCTTCTTATGGCCAACAGGCAATGAAGTATAATGCCTACACAACCATTCAGCCACCACGATTAGAAACAATAGATCAGTTGCAATACATGGTGCAAGTGAGTGTATTTCTGAATTGTTCAGATAGATTGATAGAAATCCCTGAATTGCCCACCAGAAAGCACTTGATGACTTTGGCAAAGAACATCAAGCAGGCCCCGAGAGGCTTGTATTTTTCCGTGATGGACTCTCCGAAGGTGAGTATGTCAAGGTTGCGGAGAAGGAGATCCAGGACATCAAAGGTTGGTTTTTGCACCTCTTTACTCGGAACACAATTGATTGTTTCCTTGCCAAGCTGCTGTTGATGAGATTTGGAGGTTGAGAAAGCCACGTGAATCAAAGCCTACCGTGACTTTTATTGTCGTTGGCAAACGGTCGGTACTTAATGTCTACTTCCTTCTACGTCATCTAAATACATGTTTTCTAGTCACCATGTTCGATTCTTCCCGCAAAATGAGTAAGTTCCTATCTAGCTTTGTCTTGCATCGAAATCATAGTCTTGTAGACGGGATGCAGACAGATCCGGGAACTGCCCGGCGGGATTTGTTGCCGACCAGGGCATCGGAAACCCCATCGCCAAGGACTACTACCTGCAATCTCATGGTGGTTTGCTGGGAAGTAAGTGACCTGCCAGTATTGTCCATCACGTTCCACATCCATGATCACCCTCCAGCGAGCAGGCCCTCTCACTATATCGTCATCCAGGACGAGAATTTCTCGAACAACATAGACAGGCAAGTTTGTCGACTAGCGAGGAGGATAGACACGGTGACTGAATTTCGCTCTAGTCTGCAGGAACTCTCCTTTACGTTGTGCCACGCCTATGCTCGAGCAACCCGGTCTGTCTCCATTCCGGCTCCAGTGTATTGTGAGTAAGCCTTGACAAGTCATCTCGGCCCGTACTCACTCCGACCCCCTAGATGCCGATGTATGTGAATTGGCTGTGAGCGGCCTACCAGCACGCTAACATTGAAACAGATCGTTTGCGGCCGCGCAGCCTTCCATTTCCCCCCCGAGCTCAAGTACGACGATAGTTCTGCCTCGGTCATCTCTGGCAAAAGTACCTTCAACCTCGAACTTTGGAAAAATGGCTTCCAGGGAGCGCACAAGAACATGTTGAAGAAGATGTTTTATATGTGATCTAGTCGTAACATCTAACTTGGATCTACCACCCTCTTTCTGCAAGACGTCCGCCCTTGATGTTTGCATCGCTGTACAAAAGAAATGAGAATTGTTGTATGAGTTGCTTCACGATAGGTTGGGACTCACATCGTAAGACCGACCATGGGTGCTCCAAGATTCTCGGAGATCTGTGGAGAATGTGTCAAGTATTTGTCGATCTGTCTTGTCTGCGTTCCGTACCTCGGCGAGAACTTTTGGGTTGTTGTAGTGCGTAACCTGAGGTTTCGGGGTCAGAGAGTGCGGTGCGTGGAAATGCAGAGAGCGTACAGCTTGGACGATGGCCTTTGCTCTCTTGGCTGGGTCGCCAGACTTGGATGATGGATTCGATTAGGTTTCAGGTCAAACAAGGCACGAAAAAAAAACGTACGTGGAAAATACCAGATCCGACGAACACTTGAAGTGCACATCATTACTCTGCGTGATTCATGTTAGTGAGGCATCGACTCACCTCCGTCGCAGCCGAGCTGCATCATGAGCGCAGCATCCGCTGTTACGAGAGCTCAGATGGACTTGCATATCACCCGTGGGTGCCATGTACGTACCGGGAGTCGCAATACCACCAGCGGCGAAGTTGACCACAGGGAGCCGCTTCAGGCGGGCAGCCTCCTTTAATAGATGGAATGGGGCTTGTATGTCCTTTGCGTACGCATAGAGTTCCTCTTCGTTCATGACGCTTGCCTTGCGAATCTCGCTCGTGACGGCACGCTGGTGACGAACGGCCTCGACGACGTTGCCAGTGCCTGCCTCACCCTTTGTCCTGATGAACGCAGCGCCTTCGGAGATGCGCCGTAATGCCTCGCCTAGGTTGCGGGCGCCGCATACGACGGGAATTTTGAAACTGTGCTTGTTAATGTGGTGTTCTTCGTCCGCGGGCGTCAAGACCTCCGATTCGTCGATGTAGTCGACGCCGATCGCTTGGAGTATCTAGGTCCGAGGGTGCAAAGATGAGATACACACGAGCGAGCACGTGAGTCGTACCTGTGCCTCGACAAAGTGCCCGATGCGAATTTTGGCCATGACGGGGATGGTGACAGCGTTGATGATGTCCTTGATCATCGCGGGGTCGCTCTGCGGTATGAGGTGAGGCGCACGCTGGAAAACGGGTTTCGTGTGATGTTACCATTCGCGAGACACCCCCTTGGGCTCTGATGTCGGCGGGAACGCGCTCCAGTGCCATAACGGCACAGGCACCTGCCTCTTCTGCGATGCGAGCCTGGGTGTGACCGTCAGGTCGACCAGGGGAGTTATGGAACGTGAAGTACCTGCTCGGCATTGACGACGTCCATGATGACGCCCCCCTAAGAGAAATTCGTCAACGTACAGATAAAAGTGGAACAGTGTGTGGAAATGCACCTTGAGCATCTGTGCCAAACCGGACTTGACCTGCATACGATGAACATGGCGAGGAGGGTGAAGAAGACGACTCGAGACGTACTCCAAAGGTACCCAGGCTGGTGTTTCCGCCGTCACGCTGGGTGGAACGGGCGGGTGCTGCTGCTGCCGCCGCCGGAGCCCCGGCTGCACCGATGGGAGGACCATTTGTGGAGGGTACAGAAGACGTCGCGGGAACAGGGGCAGTCATATTGGTGAGGCTGGGACAAGGCAATCAAGCGATGATAAAAAAATGGAGGAATGCGGGTGAGATGATATGTGTGATGGTGTCAGTCAAGATATCGGCAGCGGAACGATCGTTCCGTGCGTGAAAAATAAATAAAAATTTTAGGAGATTTTCGAGTGATCTAGGTGAGGGTCAACCTTGCACCGACGCAAAGGCAAGCAGATCAAATGATCACGACACGGCAAAGACCCGAGCGCGATAACAAAGGCTATGATGCGACGTGTCTCAATCTAGTTGCCTTGGGCGCAGTTCTGGGAACGCCCGGCGACCAACACGATACGGCCCCACTTGTCAGCGCGGGTAAGTCCCTGGGCCTGAGCTGGATATGACAACGGGGATCCTAGATCGACCGATGTTTCTTGCATTGACATGCAGACAAGGGGTTGAAGACAGGGATATGACGGCTATTTAATGACAGGAGCACTACATATATATGATGGAGCGAAACCTATAGAGCTGGCAACGGCATGGATAGGTGCTAAGCGGGGATTGTTGTGGCATGGCCATCAGAAACCCTTGGCTGTGAGCCACGCCATGACGTTCTTTTTGAAACGGCCGCCAGAGAGGATGATGTGTCTTTGGTGCTGGACCTTGACGGCGAGATGCTGAGCGTGTGGAGAGTCGGCGTCAAACAAGGACTTCCTGAGGTCCTGTGCAAGAGACTGGGAAGGGGTGAGGAAGAGAGAGAGAAAGGGGAAAACGGGCTCCGTACGTTGACGCGACCGTCCACGTTTCTGATCTGGACGAGGTAGCGTGTACGACCGTTGCGAATGTCGGAGTAAACGGGAAGGGAGCCACGCGAATTGCGGCGGACGAAGTAGGGAGTAAGAGGTTTGGAAAGCACGTGCTTTGTGATGGACGCCATGATGGATGAGAGAGAAAGAGACGAGGTCGATTTACGTACTAGCGAACTTGTCTTTATCACCTCCAACACTCCTCCTCCCTCATATATAACCCTCCCCCCTTCAAATGATTTCCCCTCTCCCATCCCCCCATGAACAACTCCAGCCTCTTCCGTCCCTTTGCCCTTCTCCATCCTCCCATCCTCCCCCCACTCTCCCCCCTCGATAACATCCTCCCCCAATGGCACGATCCCGCATCCCACTACTACCCTGCCCCATCCTCCTTCTCCTTCCTCGACTGTGCGTACTCTCCTCTCCCCTCCCCGCCCCGCTAACCATACCCATAGTCCCACCTTCCCCGTCAGACACCTGCTCCTCGATTTCAGCAGACATTTCCCCCTCCCCTGCACCGGACACCATCCGTGTCGTCTGTGACGTCCCTCTCCTGGCTCCCCGCCCACTCCCCTACCATTCCCCGACTTTCCTCCAATTCGATTTGCCGGACACCGACGAGGACCTCTCCCACCCCCCGTACACCCACCGTCCCTCGAAACGGAAACGCGACATAGACGACGACCCTGCCATCTCCCAGTCGCCACAATCAAAGCGTCGTCCCGGTATCCACCGTCGGTTATCTCGTCTCGTCCACCGTCCCTGGGATCACCCTTCCCCCGCTAACCTTTCCCATCGCTCTGGCAACCATCGCTCCCGCAGATAGACTGCCTATATGCGTTCATATCTCTCCCCTGTCTCACAAAGGTCTCTCCTTTCGCTCCTGTCCATCATTCTCTCACATCTTGTCACGCTACAGCGTCGTTCTTGGTACACTTTGACACGATGCCACCCACAGCGGTCTGATGGTACCAGGTGGCATCTCGCATACACGCCCCATATGTACTTGCATCATACTTACACCATACATTACTTGTATCATACCGAGCATCACCCACATGCATCCCGCCCCCTTGGTCTTGCTGCCTCCTGTGAGGATCGCCCTCTTGCCACAGCCCCATACGTCATAGGGTCCCAGCCCACTTTGGTCATCTTCCATTCCCCACCGATGCCAGACCTCAAATCTGACCCCAAGGCCATCCTCCACGCCTTCATCTCAGTCAGTCCTCTTCTCCGTTATCTCCCTCGCCCCTTCTCACCCCTCCATCTAGCATAATCCCCGCGCACAGTACACCTTTAATGACAGCCCCCGGGATTCACCCATCTCCACCCTCTGTCGAGCCGGCGGTCCCGGCGAGAAGCACCCACAGTGTGTAACAGTGAGTAGTCATCTTCCCTCACCACCCGATCGGTCGTCTTACCACCGCGCGCCGCAGCTCAACATGTCAGCCACGGAGTTGTTCGAGGCAATGCAGGCATGTCCCTACGGCACTCCGTGTTCATCTCTGACTCATCCGCCGGTTTCAGAACTGTGGTTTCTTCTGTGCGCTACCCTCCGATCCATCTCGGACCCATATCGTGTGCAATCAAATATCGTGTTCGCGTTAATGTCCTACATACATATTACGATCACGATCATTTGTTTACTGCACAGTCTCGGCATCAATTCCAAGCTGTCCATGGTGTGCCTTTTTACGGTGTGTTTCCGCGAGTTCTCGGCGATGCTGCGCTGCACGCAAGTCCAGCGTGGTCATCTCCAGCTCGTGAAATGCTCGACGGCTTGCTTTGAAGCACCGTCGGCACTCTGCTGCTGCATGAGCGCGATGAGCTTCCAGCCGGTTATACTGAAAAAGAGTGCTATCATGAGTTATCAATCAGCGCAAACCCGATCAAACAGACTCGCCTCGCCTTCGTATGCGGCACTAAACCTAGGTTTCGCCTCGTACCTGGGAATAGTTGGCAAGTATGGTTGTGTGACAGCCGCCTCGCTTGATGGCATTGCAACAGTTTCAACAGTTGGAATTAATTCCTGCTGGCACTCCAACGGGGAACCTGTCCGTCTAGGTGATTCTACTTTTCCATGCGGTTCCCCATCTCGGTCGTCAGAACGGTCTTTTCCTTTAGTAAGCGACTCCGTAGTCATCTCGACGTCCATTTGGCCATCCAAAACAACAGCACCCTCATCTGGTTGGTCTTCTCCCCGAACAGGTTCAGATTCACTCGGCACGGCTTCTCTGTGAGGCTCGTCAGGGTGGTGGAGCTGACGACCCGCTGTTTCGGAAGATTGGCGTTCGGGTGCTGATCGTGTAGGGCTCGACACGAAACGTGAATACCGATTTGGGCTAGGACTTCCTCTACGAGGAGATGGGCTTTTCGGTGGTCGAGGAATATCGCGAGGTGGATGGGTATCTGCCGGCTCGGGCCGCGCGCGAGACAAGGGGGATGATCGACGAGACCTGCTTCCCGTACTTCTGGGGGAAGTCGAGCGCCTTCCTCGGGATGGGTACAACGGTTGGGCTCGACGAGGGAGAGGATAAGGCTCTAGCACATTATGAATATATGCGTCAATACGAACAACAATGGACTCACCACGGCGCGGCGACAATGGTGCAGGACGATAGGTCGGGGAAACGGGCCGTCTATCATGTTCGCGGTCTCTGGGTCGTTGATCGTCACGGTCCCGACTCCTCCCTCGCTCCCTGTTTCTGTCTCTCCTGTAGTCATCCCGACTGCGCCACTCACTTTCCCTGGGACCATATCCTCTTCGACTCGACGTGGGACGGTTTGGACTATAGTCGTCCCGGAATGTCCAGGTGTCATCTCGTCTGTAATATCCCCGATCTCTGTCTCTGTCCCTATCCCTATCTCTGTCTCTATCCCTATCCCTATCTCTGTCCCTATCTCTGTCTCTGTCTCGGTCCCGATCCCAGTCTTTCCTGCGGTCGTCTCTGGCACGGGCATCATCATAACCTCGGTACTCCCTCCCATGATAGGTATCACGAGAACCGGCAATGTACCTATCCACGGAACGTGGGGGGTGAGGCGACCTTTGCCCACTGGGAGGATACCACGAGCGGCTCCCGCGTTCGCGGTCGCGAGTATCCCTGTCCCTGTCCCTGTCCCTGTCGTCCCGTTGATGGGAGTACCGGTCTGGCGATGCGCGCCCGGGACCACTCGGACGCCGGTCATCGCCTGAGTCGGGCCACGCGTTCGCTGTCCTCGAGAACTCGGGTTTGGCGGGGAGATTCGACATATGCAGACGGGGACTTGACTAGCCTAATTTGCGCTTTGAGATTTCGCTTTTTTGTTTGGCCTACTTTACATACCACCGCTCTCGCCAATTCAAGTCACCGTCAACACACAAACTTGAATATGGCAGCCCCCGACCTCGTCCCGCTCGCGACGCTCGTTCAAATCGAACGCACACCGTCCTGCGAAGATGGTATCCCACCAGAACTAGAAGAAGATCTCAGAGCGTTCGGCTGTAAACTGATACACGAAGCTGGCGTCCTTCTCAAACAGTGCGTGTCTGGACCAACCCCCCTTCGACCCACCCATAACGCGTCCGCTCGTCCCAGAAAGCAGGTGGCAGTCGCTACCGCTCAGATCCTATACCACCGTTTCTGGTATACGTCCTCGATGAAGCAGTTCAGCATAGGGGTCAGGCATCGCTCTTCCCTCCACGTCTTCGCCTTTGATCTTCACAGAACCCCTCCGCTGACAGGACGTGGGCATGGGCGCACTCTATCTCGCCTCGAAACTCGAAGAGTGTCCGCTTCGGATCCGAGACCTCATCAACATCTACGACCTCCTCCTCCAACGCAACACGCACGCACTCACGCCGCCCAATATCTCACGAAAGAACGCTGAACAATTCAAATACGCACCCATGTCGTATTTCGGCAACACGTTCTACGACCTCAAAGACGCCATCGTCGTCGCCGAAATGCAAATTCTCAAACGCCTCGGGTTCAATGTCCACGTCGTGTTGCCCTACGGCACGCTCATTAATTATCTCCGCGTGCTCGGCCTCATGAATCACAAAGACGCGTGTGCAAAGGCGTGGGGTTACTTGAATGACGCGTGCGTGATTTGACTGTGCTTGCGAGCCTTGATGCGAGCACGCGCCTAGATTGCAAACACCGGCATACGCACTGTATGCTGTGCCAACCATCGTCAGCGCTGCGATCCTCCTTGCAGTGCGCCATCTGGGTATCTCGCTTCCCTCCACGCCACCCAACTGTTGGTGGGATTTGTTCGACGCCGCCTGGGATGACGTGTGGAGCATTTGTGGACAGATTATGCGGCTCTATCGGGATCGCACGCAAGAGGAACGTCTCCGGGTGATGATGATGATGAACAAGAAGGAGGTGCGAAAATGGCTAGAAGAAAATAACCATCCGAGCTAGCTGGCGATGCGCTCCCATCTTCGGAAGTTTTTCATGTGTGATTGTAGTCACAAGGGATGTTTTTCTATTTTTCGTGTCGTTTTGCCACACGGCCAGGAGACCGATCCTACGATGTATATCTCGTCGTCAAATCAGAATGATGACAGTTACCATCATCGCCGAATATATGGGAGTCCTCTAGTCCTCCTTGGCAAGGTGTATTGTCGCGAATTCCACTGTGTCTCCAGCTCGGTTTGTCACGGTAAGGGAAAAAAATAGTCTCTCTGGCGGGGAGTCGAACCCCGCTCTCCCGCGACCATCGCATGACAGGCGGATGTACTATCCGATATACTACCAGAGACCATATCAAGGGTAGCAAAGTTTACAATATATCAATGATCATCACGGGATCCGATGTCATGAGTATATGTACATGTTTGTCAGGCCCACATCATGTCAGCCTCTCTTTCGACGACAGTATTCTGATGTACATTGCGGCACACTGTAACCGTCTGATCGAGCTATGCAAGAACAATCCACGCCTTGTCCAATGTGCCAGCTGCGCCGACCGTAGTCGTGGACAACCGTGCTGACGACATCGTTGTTCGTCCTGTTTGGTATGGACGTCTCCTGCTACGTAAATACAGCGCCGCTGAATACGCCGCATCGGGAGGGACTCCATCATCATGATCTGACGCGAAACCTGCTCACGCCAGGGCTTATGAACAGGTATGTACTTGGCCGTCGGCTCAGCCTCCGAATCGAATGATGAATGTAGCATCTCACAGTGGGTAGGCATCTCATCGAGTTCCTGGAGGGGTTTGATGGCTCTTCGCTAACAACTCCGTTCCATTGCAAATACGTCCAACCAAGGGATTGCGATTTGCGATGCCGCGTGCCAAACCTGAGAAGAATAATCTGTCCCTTTATGAGGCTGTTCACCTTGCACTTTTGCTTACCCCTGACGGTCCCACGTCCAAGCCTTTTGCCTTTTACTGTGGACCGTGTGCTCTGCGGACACGTCTTGGACGAGAGTTCATGTCGCTAGAACGTCGCTACCCCGCCCCAATCGTGTGTGTTCGAGTGGGGGTTATGATTTGAAAGAGGCCCCATTCGATCTTTCCAGTCATCCGTCGTTTGAATGTTTTTCTCCAGGCTTCTCTGCAGAGCTGGGTTTTACCTCTTCCACAAACACTTGAAGTGGCAAACGATCGATGGGTGGTCCACAAAGGGTCCTCGAAGGCAAAGTTATTCTCTCGCAGTGAAGGGGTTCCGCAAGATCAGCATGTGTATGGACCTTGGTAGGCAAATCACGGAAGAGGCCCGAGTCCCTCGGAATGAGATACCAGGCACACACACACCGACCGATTCGGGTTGCAAGTTTGGGAAATTTGGCTGTATTCGCTTTTCCCTTGTCCTTCTTTGCCCGAGTTCGTTATCTCGTCCCGTCCGATCGGAAGTAGTCGCTGGATGCGAAAACCCGTGGCGCGAATACATAGACTCCGGTGCTGTTTCATATATGTACACAGTATGCAGTCTAATCCCGCTATGGTAAGTTATATGAGTAAACCCACTGCAGACCACTGCCCGCGCTGACCAAGTCGGCCTGTCAGGAAAGAACCGTGAGGCATTGAGGGTTGGGATCTCGCATGTAACCGAAACATTGACGTGCGGAGCGGTGGACTCGTCAGAGGTCGTGACGCGATGGATTGACTTTACCTTGAGGCTTGGAGTACGGAGTTCCGAAACTGGCCGGTGACCTCATATCGGTGTACGTAGAAACACGTTCTTGGTGTGCACATGCACAACTCTCTAACAATCTCGATGATCGGCAACCTCCAACGCCACGGTACGCAGACGCATGTACGGGGAATGATAATGTGAATGATTTCTGATACGACGCATCACGGATACTTGTACGCCGCCCACTAGTCGCTCAAAATAGCTTGTACCACGTTGGACACCCTCAACTGTCTCAAATCCGTGTACGTCTGCGTAATCACGGGATCCATCAGTCCGTTCACGTCATATCGTCGTACACATAATCACGAACCTGACCGCAACCCACGAAGATGATGGGCTGTCCTGTGACGTAGGTCATGGAAAGCGCAGCACCAACCTAGACACACACAGATCAGCACGGGCGCGCCACCCACGAGATCCTATGCGCTACTACGCACCTTGTCATCGACGGTGTCCCACTTTGTGATCAGCATGCCGTCAATGCCACGACTCTTGCCCGTAGTGGCGCCCGAGAAATCGCGCAATGCACGATCGAATTTAGTCAGCTGGTCGACGGCTTCGTTACCTACCAAGGCTTCTCCGACAAAGAGGATCTTGTCTGGACTGTTGACGGCGACGAGCTAGAATATGTCGACGTGTCATTACACGTGCAGCCGAGAAATAGAAATAGGTGGAGTTACCTTGGCTAACGCCCTCATCAGCGGCTATGTGCGTGTCGAACATGAGTATCGCGAAACGAGGGAGGCAGGGATGAACGACGGCCATACCTCGTTGTCCTGCATACGACCAGCCGTGTCGACGAGTACTACATCGAAATCATTTTCTTTCGCTGTGCTGGGGGGTCAGCTCAGTGGTAGCCTTGTTGGGAAAACCGACCGTGTGCAATCGCTTCCTTTGCGATCCCTGCAGCGTCCTTTCCGTACCCTTTCTCGTAGAGCTCTACGCGGCCTTTGCTGTTTGTAGCGCCGTCAACTCCGAGCATGCTCAGATTGCGCACGTGAACTCGGAGTTGCTCGACAGCACCACTCCTACGAATAACCTAGTTGAAAGGGTGAACGAAAAGATGCATGACAACGCATATACTCGCCGGAAGGTGTCGCAAGCAGCGATCAAGACGCGCAGGCCGTTCTGGATGAGCCAGAAACAGACTTTGGAGAGGTTGGTACTCTTGCCGACGCCATTGACACCTACGAACACGATGCTATACGGGATTCGTTGTTGGGAGGAGGTGAGAGGTGAAGTGAGTTTCGTTCGGATGGACAACAACAGATCGGTGGAGGTCTTGGGTGTGAGGATTCTGGTCAACGAAGTCGACAGTGCCATGCGGACGGCATTATTTGTCGCTAGATGCGAGTTCAGCGCAATGGTAATTCGTACGCTTTAACACACATACTTTGGAAACCACCGACCTTCTTGCCGACGAGGCTCTCACCGACGCCCTCACACACCTTGTCCGCGATTTCCATCGCGACATTCTTTTTCATGAGATGCTGCTTCATACCTTCCAGCACAGGTTTCAGGTCGTCCTCGGTCAACACCTTCGACCCCGTGAGACGTGCAAAGAGGGAACCTAATGCACCCAGAGAGCTCGCTGACTGTTTCGACACATCCGATCGAAGTGCTTGCGCAATCACATCGTTGGTCGCGTCGTCCTTTGAACCAAAGTCCCAATCCTTGACCTCATACAACCCATCCTTGGTTCTCGTTCCCAAAGAGGCTTCGTCGACGAGATTTTGCAAGTCGTGCGTCAGACGCCCGTTGGCACCAGAATCTGCTTTATCGACACTAAAGTCCAGCGATGCCATGTCGGATTCGCTGGGCGTCTCGTCACCCCATTTTCGCCCTGCTTTCGCTTTCGCTTTTCGTTTGGTAGATTCGTTGCTAGATGGGGGGATGAGATGGTGTGGTGATCGAACTCGGAGAACTCACTCTGACGCAGGGACGCCGTCTCGTCCGCTTCCTGACTCGACGCGCGACATCCCCCTACCACCGCGCCTACCCCCACGACCACGCAACCTGTCTTTGAGCGCCTGGACATTTCGCGCTATCTGTTGCTCGTCCTGCGGCACATCCGGGGACTCGGAGGGCACTGTAAGACAGACGTACATCAGAAGAGAGAAAAGGGTCAAAACAAGAACGCACGTGTACCGAGATCGTCTGAAGGGGGGCTAGGAGTGCTCTGTTCGACGTGAGCGACAGGCCTGAATCGGGACTTGCGTTCCTACACGACGCATGAATATATTGTACGAGCGCCGCGTTCGCCTGCATTTACCTGTGCTGCCTTTTCTTCGATACCCTTGAGCAGCTTGTCAAATACCTTGTCCCAACCGTCGAACGCCTTGGCGAAATTCCAAGGGGTAGACGGATCCCGCGCAGTAGACGAGGCCTGTTTACCGTTGTTCATGGCATGCAGCGAGGCGACGAACGTGGCGAGAAACGGTTCGAAGAGCTTGATAAAAAGGGCTTTCATAGCTGTCAGGAGGTCGTCGACATATGTGAGTTGCAAAATGCGCTGGTACGCGACCTGTGGGAGGGGGAAAGGGTCAAGACCGACGTCGTTGTGGGCGTCGGACGAGCACGTACGACGAAGATGAGCTCGAGGTCGTTTACGAACGTCCATTTGACTGCATAGCCATCCTTTTCGTATTTTTCTTCCGCGGTTCGGCCTTCGATGAGTGCTTCTCGGATGAGAGAGTTGACCGGCGATGCGGCGGAGGAAGTTATGTGAGAAGCTTCGGGCGTGAACGAGCGAGACCAGAGTACGACACCCCCTGTAATCAAAGCTCGAACCAGATCTCGAACACGGGCACAAATACGTACCTTTGTGCGAAATGGAGCAGTGATCCAACATGTTCAATGTGTTACGCTCACCGAAACAGCCTCCTGCACGACTATCCACCAGTCAATTACGTAATCATCATTGAGAGGGGTATAAATTAATCGAATCGAGCATAAGTAGCTAAGTAAGTAGCAAAAGTACAGGTTTCAAAACTACAAACGTCTGGCGCCCTCTAAGTCCGGTTGACGACGTAAAGGTTGTAGCGACGTTGGTGAATGGGAGGTATATGAAGGTTGCGTGGATGGTTCGTCGAATGACATGCGTGGTGCGAACTGGAGGACAGAATCTGCACGAGGCGGAGACTGGCGCACTGGCGACAACTCGCCCGAGATAATCTCTGTTTCGCTCCCCCACAGCTCCCTCCTACTCCCGACACTCGTACTCGGATGGTGATGTGCGACAAACGAGTCGTTGGCTTGTTGTTGTGAGGAAAATCTCTGAGGATGGAGCGGCTTCTGAGTCTCGACGCTTGGCCGCCCGGATAGGATATCTGTCATCATCATTTCGTCTGGAAAGTTCATGTTCTCCATCGGTGGACTGGTGTAATACGAGTTTTGCATGAATGGGAGTGGGACAGCGGGGGGATAGTGTATGTACCCGCCGCCCTTTTCCGGGAACGTGGAGGTGTACTCGGCGCCTGAATCGAGGCGAAGGACGGGCGCGGCGCCGGCCCTGAGGGAGTTTATGAACTCGGACGAAGGCGGTGTGCGCTTGCGCTTACGGGCGCGTAGGTAGAGGAGGATGCCCAGCATGACCAATACGAGGAATACGACGCCACCGACCACGCTTCCGGCAATTGTGCCTGCATTGGACGTGGGGGACGTGGCTGCTACGACGGACGATGGGGTGGATGTAGTCGTACTAGTTTGTGCAGCGGAAGAGTCACTGGTGGGACCGGTCGTTAAATTGGCTGGAGATGGCGCCAGGGCAGATGTGGTGCAGTTTGAACGAGGGTCACAAATTTGGCGTTTCTGGCAAAGGGGGGGGGAGTCAGCATCGCACCCTGCCAAGTTCACGACTGCGGGGCTCACGGCGGAAACGACCCAAGGAGTCGACATCTGGATGATGAGAGGGTACGGGAGACGAAGCGTCGACGAAGTTTTACCTGAAATCCTCGCAGAAATCAGCGCTGGGATGGTATCAGCTTGGGAGACACAAAAATATCACAGATCAGTGCATTGCCTCACTCGCTCATGCGACCGCCCTTCCCCTTTCCACGTCCACCACTCAGACGCCTATTATCCACTCGAACCACCATGAGAGTCGTGCCCGTACCCGTCAGGCAGGATAATTATGCCTATTTAATCGTCGACGAGCCTTCCAACAAGGCTGCTGCAGTTGACCCATATGACGTCCCAAAAGTACAGGCTGCCGCAGATCGTCTAGGGGTTTCAATTGTTGCCGCAATCACGACACATCATCACAACGATCACAGCGGCGGGAACGAGGTCTGTCTCCAATCGCTTAACACTTCCCATCATCTCACTACCCTGCCCCGGCGACTAGATTTTTGTTAGTGCACCGTCCACGATCACATATCATATGATGTCACGTTTGCTTTCTAGGCTGCCAAGTACCCCGGCGCACTTATCTACGGTGGGAGCACGGAGGTGCTTGCACTGTCGAAGCTCGTCAAGGACGGGGACGAGTTCGTGATCGGAGACAATATTCACGTCAAGTATGTTGCCCCACTTGTGCTGCAAAGCGAGTGTTGATGCTCGAGCAGATGTCTGGCAACGCCGTGCCACACACAGGACTCGATCTGCTACTATATCACTGACCGGTCCAACAAGTCCCAGGCGGGCGGAGTGTTCACCGGTGATACGCTTTTCCAAGGTAAACAAACGACCGTTGCGGGTCGTACATGCGTTTGACACACACACAAGGTGGTTGCGGCCGCTTTTTCGAGGGCGACGGGAAACAGATGCACGCTGCGCTTTCGTACCTGGGAACGCTGCCCGACGAGACGGTAGTTTACAATGGTCACGAGTACACTGCCGGAAATCTTGGGTTTGGGAAATCAGTTGATCCCACTAATCTGGGAATAGCGCGGCTCGCCAAACTTGTGCAGGACAACGAGATGACCACTGGATTGTCTACTATTGGGGATGAAAAGGAATGGAACGTATTCATGCGCCTGGATAGCGAGGCTGTCAAGTAAGTGCGAGGTGTATCTTTGATGGGCGACGTATGAATTCGCACTGCAGGAACGCTTCGAGTGTGACGGGGGAGTCTGCGATTATGGACAGGCTGCGGGAGATGAAGAACTCGTTCAGGGGGTAGAGTCCATAGCTTGCATGTAGCAAATACAACGTAGTCATTAAGCAGACGAGCGGTACGGTCGTGAGTATCGTAAAGATTCAGCAGTTTAGCTCAGGCCGACGACCCTCAACACGGCGGAGCGAGCGTATGGGATGTAAGAGAGACAGTACCAGGTGTATGCGAGGTACTCGATAACGACGAAAACTGCGCAAGACAAGTCAGATGGGAGGAAAGCGGTGTTGACCGGGTCTTACCGATGCAGAGGACCTGTCAAGGGAGTGTGAGAAGATGTAAAAAAGTAGGGCAAGGGGACCGACCTCGTTGCCGATGGCAAAGGCACCGACGAAGACGAGACCTATGGAGGCGAGAAAGACGATGGTAGCGAGGAGTCGCACGGGTTTGAACATCTTTTAACGGGAAGGGTTAGACCAGGGGGATGAAGTGGAGAGAGATACGGAATTACCAGTTTGATTTGGCTTCCAAACTATATTTGACATGGTTCAGAGAGGAGAACGTGTCTGGAGATAATGGGACTTACCCCAATGAGAAAACCCGTTCCGGCGAGGGAGACGAGAATGCCGATGGTGTAGAGGACTGGCAAGGGTTTGAGATAAAACGGACAGGGATATGGCTGACATACCTGCAAAGCTTGTGAGCTGACCTAAAAAGAGAAGGATGCTGCCTAGCAGGCTGAGGGCAAAGCCGACGATAAGACTGTAGAGAATGAGCGTGCAGAGAGAGGAGAGAGAAGAAATGCGAACCAGCCGACGAAACCATAGAGCCTCTGAGTGCGGGTTAGACCGAGAAATTTGAAAGCAGAGTCTCCCTCGAAGAACTGAGTGTCTGGTACTAGATTTCCCGCTGC
Organism: Boletus sensibilis; assembly: GCA_038092655.1. Lineage (NCBI taxonomy): Eukaryota > Fungi > Basidiomycota > Agaricomycetes > Boletales > Boletaceae > Boletus > Boletus sensibilis. The sequence goes on along the minus strand of JBBPQU010000146.1, from coordinate 11,423 downwards.
TTCGAGGTTTAGCCAACCTTTGGATGACATTATGGTTAAGAGATGTAAAGAGAGTGGCTGTGTTTGACTTACCTCGTGTGATCAACGAGGCAGGTCAAAAACTCGCGACCGAGTTGAATTCCTCTCCTCGCAGCGATGGACTCACTTTTTTCGAGAGCGTCTGCTACTCCGCCCCCGGGTTCAATCGAATCTTTCATCCCTCACGGAAATAACTCTGCACCAGCAACGCCAGCAATGCCAGCTACCGACCCCGCTTCCACACCCTCCGCATCAGCCGCAGACAGACAGAGCGCTCTCCTCTCTCTCCTCTACCCCGCAGCAACTTCCATCCCCGCGATCCAGCCACCCCAGCAGCAGATCCCAACACCACCCGCTTCCTCCTCACAGCGCTCCGGTCAGTCCCCTTCAAACAACAGCGAGTCACAGGGAAAGATCCTCCTCGAGCAGCTCATGGCTGGGTGAGTCCTCTTCTCCTCAGAACATGGTGCACGCACTCGCAGCATCTTGTCCTGCCTCACCCCACACACGAGGCAGCATACTTTTCTTCCCATCCTTGTGATCCCTCATCTCCTTCGTCTCGCACCCATGGCCTCCTGGGACTACATCGATGCATTCTTTACTGACCCTCTCGACAGTGCCGCTCCACGATCAAACTACCCCGACTCCCCACCCGTATTGCCTCCCCCCCCTCCCGCCACAGCCGCACCGCTCCAGCAGCCCCCAGTGGACCCTTATCACCCCTCAGACGCCTATGTCCCCCAGGACCCTCCGAGAGAGCTCCCCCCGCCACCTCAGCCGGTCCCCGTCTCGCAGGCTCAGCAGCAGGCCCCTCCGTCCCCGCGCAAGTCCATGTTCGACTTCATCTCCCCCTTCGATGCCCTTGCCTCCAACCCGAGCTCAGTCAAGAAAAAGCCCGTTCCCACTGCAACCGCTAGCACATCCAGCGGAAACGAAGACTCTTGGACCTCGGCTTCCCTCGGCTCCCTCAACGATCCAAAGCGAAAGTCGGTCGAAAACCTCATCGATCAACTCACTCGGGGCCAGGCGCCCTATCCTCCCGCTCAGCCTCCTTCCCCTTCGTACGACCCGTACAGCACTACAGACGAGTATTCCCAGGTGGATGCCAATCAATCGACCCTACAACAGTCTCAACAGCAATCTCGTCCCATGCCCCCGCCCCCTCTTCCACCCAAGCCCGGCCGCATCTCCCCCCCTCGCGCATCCCCGCCGAAGCTCCCCGTCCAGCAGCAGCCTCAGCGTCCACAGGGTAGGTCCACCGAGTCCCCTGTCGGCCAGCCTATTGCCCCAGTCAGAAGGGACAAGGAAGGCTCCCCAGGTCCCCGCTCAAACTGGAAGAACGACGCTCGCGCCAAGACCGTCAACAAGGGCAAGTCTCAGTCGAGCCCCAGGTGCGCACACTCGTTTTCCTCATACCTTCCTCCCTCAATCTCGTCCAGCGCGCAGCCGCAAACCATCGTATTCGACGTGTCTCAGCCTCTCGACGAAATACAGGCTCCCAGGGATGCAGTCAAGTCCACCGCCATCGCCCTCGTCAAGCAAGACCCCGTCTTCTTGCCCGGCACTACCATCGGCGCAACACACTGGATTGCCTACGCCATGACCAGGGGTCGTGTCCGTGTCATTTCTCGTTCCAGCGGTGATCGCACCCTGCTGCAGTTGCCTACCGTCTTTGCCCCCGCAACCCAAGTCATCGATATGGCGGTTTACGGCAACAGACTCGCAGGCGTGACCTCTGATGGCGGTTTCGTCGTTTGGGAATTGCCCGAAGTCATCACCGATGATGTCCCGTACGTGTCTATGCGCTTCTTGCCGACCATTCAGGCTGACATGTCGTGTCTAGTGGACACCTCTTGCTGTGTATCGTACCGAGCGCGGACGCTGATCCTTTGCACTCTGTCAAGTGGCATCCCAAACAAGTCGACACCCTGGCGGTTGCTTCTGAAACAAAAATGTATCTATTGGATTTGGCCGACGCTGCGCGTACATTCAGGGGTGAACCTCTGCCGCAAGTCGAGCTCAACCGCATCTCTCAAGTTTTTTCTATCCCTTCGGTAAGCGTGCAATCCCACCGTTCGCCGCCCATCTACTGATGCACTCTGGTAGCGCCTGGTTGCGTTTGACTTTGATGTTCCTCACTTTGCGCTGGCGACCATTTCCGAGGATTCGACTCTGACGTTGTGGAACGTTCACGACAAGAGTCCATTCTGGACACACCGCGTCCGTGGAGACGATCTTCCATCCTCGTTGACCTTTATCGACGACGGCATCGTCATCGGCCGCAAGAACGGCACTGTGTTCCAGTTGCTCTCCGTCATCACAAAGAACGTTCTTTCCACCTTCAGATTTGTCAATGGCACCAAGGAGGACCCAGATATGTTTGGCCACGTCAACTACGACTCCAGGATTCAGACCCTGTGGGTTGCCAACAACCGCAGAGACAGTTTGATTGCGTTGAAGATTGGCTTTGACGTCTCTGGTTCGCCATCTGGTGAACTTGTACGGGGAGGCTTCTTCGAACAGGTCGTCGAGTTTTCCGGACCGAAGCCTACCATTCACTTTGTCATCCTCTCCGCGGATGCTGATCCTGCTGGGGACGAGGCCCATGCTGCCTGTGTTGCCGCGAAAGTGCCTCCAGGTGAACTCGCTCTCGTTGCCTTCTCCGTCCACTCGACCGGTGTCGATCAGGTCCTCGTGCGCAAGGAATGGTACGAGAGTGCGCTCGTGAGCGCCGTCGCCAAATTCCCTCCCTATACGCAATCCCAGGTTCCGACATCTGCACCGCTGGACGTCAAACCAGCTCGCCAGATACCCCAGGCGCCTCTCATCGGTGGATCCGCACCAGTCTCTTCCGTCGTCCCTCCCGGTAGACTCCGGACGCCGCCTTCCGAAGAAATTGAATCGGAGTTGACTCGTGATGAGGCACGTGGATCCGAGGCAAAGGGAAAGAGCGCCAAAGGAAAGAACGTCGCCTTCAGAGATAGAGAGGATAGCAGAGACAAGGATAAGGGAGCAAAGGTCGACTTGGGTTCCATCAGCGACTCTGGCGTCGCTCAGATTGTCGCCAAGGAGATCAAAAAGAGTGAGGAGAACCTCCACACGCGCATTGGGCGATTGATCACAAAGGAAATGGACAAGCAGCGTAAGTGTCATTCCAGGCGTATTGACGAGCGGGTCCTGATTTACTGTGTGCTCGTCAGAGCAACGGTTCGACGAGGCCCGGGTGCAAGAGCAATCAGAGGACATTAATCGGCAGGAAAAGATTCTCAAATTGATCTCGACGGAGCTCACAAGGAACACCACGCGGGTCGTAGAGATGGCTGTCAAGGCCGAGGTTCAGAACTCGGTCCTTCCTGCCCTAGAGCATATCACGCGGACCGAAGTTCGGTCTGCTCTCAACGAGCATGTTGGACGAGGTTTGACAGAGTACATACAAAACGTAAGTTGCATGGTGTTAAGCAGCGGTTGATCTGACCACATCGATCGTCAGAACCTCCCCGTTGAGATCGAGAAGTTGTTGCTCAGGCCTGACATTTCGAATCACTTTGCAAGCGTACTCTCGACGAACCTAAACCCTCTTATCGAGAGATATGTCAAGGACACAGTTTCAAAGACTTTTGTACCCGCCTACTCTCAGCAGACTTCGGCCATGCATCAAGATATCCTGCGCGAGATGAGGACAGAAATCTTGAACGTGAAGAAGGATTCCATGACATGGCAAACGGAGGCGGCGCGGAGCCAGGAGGTTCGTACCTCGTATACTGATATCGGACGTTCTTCCTCACACATCTTGTAGTCGCTGATAAGGGATCTCGAGCACTCTGTCAGAGTTCTCTCTGACCAAGTCAAATTCCTCACCATGAATGCAACGAGTCCTCATCACCGGCTACCCACCAACACCTCTCCGTTGTCCACCATGCCTCCTCAGTCTCTTCACCGTCAACCAAACCTCCCCCCTTCCACGCAGTCGGCTTACACCTCGCAGCCTCTCAGCAGCTATGCGCAGCAGACGCAGGCACCGCCGATCCATGGCTCGTGGTACTCCTCTCCAAATATTGCTGCTCCTCAAGCTTCGCACCCTATTGCTCCGCCCCCACCCCCACCACTTCCGTCTTCTCAGCGTTCCCCCCCAGCTCGGTCTGAAGAGTGGGACGACACTTACTTGGCGGTGCTGGGCACGCAGGACCCCAAGCAGCTCCGAGAGCTGCTGGCGCGATCGAACCCAGAGATTGTCATGCCTCTTAATGGACCTGGGCCACTGTCTCAGGCTGTTATTCTTACATTATTGCATCGCGTATGTGTAACTCACCGTTGATTATTTGTGCAGTGTCTGATTTGTCTATTCTTAGCTCGCTGGCATTGTAGGAGAGACGCCCCCTGTTGATGAAGCTTTCAAGTCTGCACTGTGGTGGCTTCAGAGGGCGGCCACTGTTTTGAACATCAATGTACGTCGCTCGTTGACTCGTCCTAACGTGAAAGTGTTTCAACGCACTCTCTTTTAGGAACCTCTCATCTCTCCCTACATTGCGCGGGTCGTCCCTAATGTCAAGGCCATGTTGAACACCACGAAACAGCGTCTGGCAATTCTCCCTGGTGGACCTCAAATGATGGACTCGGCCAGAACCATCACAGAAATACAAGATACTCTCGCCCGCAAACAAGTCTAAAACCTTTTTTTTTTAAATACACGTTGTTGACGAAAATTCCAATACACAAGGGAAATAAGAAAAAGTTGGAAAATGAACAAACAGAACGACATTGTTTATGTCTTTTTTTTGCCATCTCAAAGTTGACATCCCCACACAAGCTTTTCTCTCAGTTCATGCCGGGTTCATGATGTCTGTGACGCGACCGATACGAATTTTCGTTTTTGATGTGTTGATATGCTTGTTGCTTTATCTCTTTTTTTTTTCCGTTCATAAACCACGGGGTCACGACATGTAGTTGTTGGTATAATTCGCAGTGTTGCAATCAATTTGCCCAGTCTAGATCAGTCTAGATCCTGCGCGAAAGGTCGACCAATCGACGAGGAAATGTACATGGATGAGTGTAACCGTAGCGCTCGCTCCCCGGACAGGGAAAACTCTTCGATTCGTGTGATCCAGACGCTCGAAATTGCCTCATTCCACGAAGCTTCCCACACCGGGTCATACAGACTTGGAATTGTATGACAACCTGGGGAAAAGATCCCCCTCCCTGAAAATGATAATAGTCCGGTCACGACGGGGATTCGGACCGAAAAGTTACTTGCAATGTCATGCAAAGTGCAAATCACTTATCACCCTGGGGGGCCCGCGAAGCTCACCCACCAAAGAAACTATAAAAGGCGGGTGTCCAAACCAGGACGGATCATCACGCAAGTCATTGGCTACCCTTCCATGCTTCCTGTTGTGCAGACATCTGCACGAGAAAAAAGGTGGTGGGGGGTTGATCTCGACGTCGGAACACAACAGCTGCATACAGCCGCTGGAGCGTGGTACAATAAGAACCCGCTCGACGGTGCCACTGACGAAGCACCAGACGAGTCATCGAACCACGTCCTCACGCTGAAATACTTTTATTTTTACATACTCGATCTCGTATCATGAACGACGTACGCACCCCAAGTTGACGTCGAGCACTGAGCTTGTTTGCCGACCTAACGCACTGCTGAACGCTGACCCTCGAGCCCGGTAGAGCTCAGTGATCCAAGGGTTCAGGACATCAAACCAATGATAAAAGTATGCACTCGTTTTCCGCAAAAGATTTAGCATTATCACTGTCATACACGATTTGGGAAATTCATTGGTCTCTGATGTGTTGAGCTGTTCGCTCGTCGGTGTGAATCTCCACCCCAGTGCATCCTACAAGCACTCACCTATTCCTTGGTATCTCGATCTCCGTGGACTATCTATCTGCTCTAGCTGCTGGAGAAAGCTAAGACACTTCTGCCTGATGTCTTCGGAGTCGGGACAATGGTTCTTCAGCAACAATCGGTTGTAGTACACCAGCGAGTCCATGCACCCTGGGATTGTGTTTTAATGACACTGAATCAAGGTCGAGACATGGACTTACACTTGCTATCTGGCTGCTCGCCTAACAATTCTTGGATGATAGCAATCTCCTGCCGAAGCTGCTCCTCGTTCTCTCCTGTAAATTTATTATAGAAACGTAGCGAGATAACGATAAAATGTACACACCCGAACCTATTAGCCACCTATGATAGATCCACGCACTTTGGTCATCGGGATCAGTGAACAACGCATTGTGCACAAGATCAAACTCTTTGTTTGGCGTATCAAACCCACGGAACGCCAAATGCAGAGCAGGCACATACCCTCTTCCCGAGAATTAACGGGATCTAATTGACTAGTATTCCATAGCGAGGAGTAAACTTTCGAACGTTGGTGCCATGCGCTGAAATTAGAGAAGCTCGCGCTAATTTTGCGCGTGGTGTATGCCAACTCGGTTATTATGGGTCTCTGATCTGGCATACTTGCCAAAACATATCTCCGGTAGTTCCAGGCAAGAACTTGGAGGGTGTGAGATGTGTAAGGAACGAAATGTGTGTAGGCTTACAATTTCGTGCGTCCGCATCGAGCATCTTCTCGACGACGGCCAGCTCTCTCTGCCAGTTTGCCTTACGCCATTGTAAGGATGGCTCACCATCGATCACTGGTCCATCTGGAACGTTCTCCAAGCACCATCGACGGTGATTCCATATCCAGTATACCTTGGGATGTTCTCGCAGTGCTGCCATCGTCATCGACAACTCATCAGCGAGTAGACTATTATTGTCTTCGGGGGTACTGAGAGTCGAACGATATATCAGTTAGGGAAGTAATCGAAAGCTACTAACCTGTGAGGGAATATTCCGTTGAGCATGATGTTCCGACGATAGTTCCAGACAGTGTAGAATTCGGGATTCAACTCGAGCAAGTGTTGGGTCTGATCAAACGCATCCCTACTCCAGTCGCACGCCTTTTTCTGTGGGACGGACTGAGACGAAGACGAGATAAGTCGAGGCCACGACGGGAAACGTACGCGAGAGAGTACGTTGTCCGCTAGTGCAAGATACTCGGCGATCTTTGACTTCTCGCGTTCTTTCCTCGCCTGTATGGCTTCTTGGGAATGCGGAACACGCTTGACGTTGTGCTGCACGACACTCGCATTGACAACGGTGCAAAGAATCTGCGCGTGGCCTTACCATGATCAAGCACTCGCTGTCGGACAGAACAGTCCGAGTCTAATCAGTCCTTAGTTGGTAGCTGCGAGATAAGTCACTTGTCCAAAAATCGATAAATAAATATTGAATAATAATAGTTCGCGACGGTCATCACCCTCCAAAATGCCTTCCGTCGCTGAAAAGTCGTCAAAGCTGGAGAGTCTCTCTGTTCACTTTCCTTTGACGCTGCCGGTCCCGACGCCACCGACACATCCACACCTGCTCACCATCCAGGACGTCCACCGCGAAGAAGACCTACTCCGAAACCCATCATCTTTCCGGGCGTGGTGGACGGCCATACAAAACACCAGGGACGCGTTCAACGCGCTGCTCAAGGAAGAACGGCGCGCAAACCCTTCGCTTGACGAGAGCGCCCAACTACTCGGACCACTCTCCACTCCGCTTGCAAGACGGTCCTTACAATGCCTTACCTACATCTACGAAGCTGCGCTCGTCCAGTTCCCGGGATCCTTCAAGCTATGGAAGCCATATCTGCAGATGAGGATGTCATACGTCCTTGGCAAACTGGTGCACAAGAAACAAACGGGCGGGAGGAAAAAGTTACCTGAAATGAAGGAAGCGTTGGAGGAGGAGCGGGAGAGCATAGAAGAGTGGGAAGGCGGGCTCGATGGTGTCGTCGGATGGGAGGAATGGAAGGCTCTTGTTGCAACATATGAGCGCGCCCTGATGTGGTTGCCCAAGGTATGCTCATTTGTCCAACCCGTCGTTCAGTTGTGCTAATGCATTACTTAGCTCCCGCGCCTCTGGCTGATGTATTTCTCTCTCTTCTCCCATCCATTGTGTCCTCCCGTGATTTCACATACACATGCTCGGCGGACGTTCGATCGTGCACTACGCACATTGCCACCTTCCTTACATTCCCGTATCTGGGTCAGATATCTACTTTGGGCTGAAGACAAAGGTGGTGCTACCACCGTCTCGGTATACCGCCGTTATCTTGCCGTAGATCCAAGCGTGACCGAGCACTACGCCTCCATCCTTCTTTCCCCCGTCGACGCTGCCCCGAGACCCTTGGAAGCCGCGAAGCTTTTGTTATCCTTGGCAAGGAAAGCAGCGCGAGGTGGATATGTCAGCCCGGAGGGAAAGAGTCCGTATCAATTACTCGGAGACTTCATCGACGTCGTCGAACGTTTCTCCGATGAGGTTGGTCTCGATGTCGCCGACACCGTGCGATCGAACGAGGCAAATGCCAAAGCCGATGCCGAAGCGGAAGTTCAGAAGACTCGTACCCAGGAACCTGCTTCAGCTGACGGTCAGCTCATTCGTGTAGCAGGCCCAGCAATAGACGGAAAGCCACTTCCAGCCTACGACGAGGACGAAGATCCGCTTAGCAAGCGCAAGTTGAATATCGAGCGCATAATCCATAAGGATGGTCTTGAGGTCTATAAGGACCAAGCTGGCCGTTTATGGAGTGGACTCGCGACGTATTGGATCAAGCGTGGCGAATTCGATCGTACAAACAGCACGTTCGAAGCTGGTATCGCATCGGTTCTTACCGTCAGGGACTTCACACAGATCTTCGACGCGTATGTACAGTTTACGGAGTCACTTCTCAGCGCAATGATGGCGAGCTTGGAGGAACCGGATGAAGATGAGGAAGAGGAAGATGCAAAGGAGACCGAGCACGAGCTGGATACCAAAATGAAGGAATTCGAAGCATTGATGGATCGAAGACCATTCCTTCTCAACGATGTCCTTTTGAGGCGAAATCCGAACGACGTGCAGGAATGGGAGAAGAGGGTAGCATTGTGGGGTGAAAATGACGAGCGGGTACGAAGGTATCAGTCCCCCCTTGAATTCACTGATACTAATGAATTACTAGGTGGCTGAAACCTACACAAAAGCACTGGAAACTATCCATCCTCGTAAAGCTACCGCTAATTTCCACCGCCTCTATATCAACTTCGCGAGGTTCTACGAGGAAGGAGGTGTTTCTGTCGCAGCGGAGCCTGAACTAGATAGCGCTCGCAAAATCCTCGAGAAGGCAACGAAGGTTAACTTCAAGAACGTTGAGGACCTTGCCGAGATTTGGTGCGAATGGTCAGAGATGGAACTCCGTCATGAGTAAGACCTTCCTTTACTGACATGCCCGAAATGCACTAACAATACGTAGAAACTACGATGAGGCTATCCGTGTTATGCAACGAGCAGCCGCCATCCCAAAGAACTCAAAAATCAATTACCATGATCACGTATGTTAACCTCGACTACCCATTCAAGGTACTGACTGGTCCTCTTAGTCACTCCCTGTCCAGGCGCGACTATTCAAGTCGTTGAAACTTTGGTCATTCTATGTCGATTTGGAGGAGTCGATAGGCACTGTCGAATCGACCAAAGCAGTTTACGAAAAGATTATGGACCTCAAGATCGCGAATGCACAGATCATAGTCAACTACGCCGCTTTCCTAGAGGAGAACCAGTACTGGGAGGACAGCTTCAGAGTGAGTCGTTACCTATGATACTTTCCCCTGCAATAACCTTCGACTGGCAGATATACGAGCGCGGGACGGAGCTTTTCACGTTCCCTATCTCCTTCGAAATTTGGAATATTTATCTGTCCAAATTCGTGAAACGATATGTGCGTCGACCTAGGAACTGCTTTCGAACAAACTCTAACCTTTTCTCAGGGAGGCTCAAAGCTGGAGCGAGCGCGAGACCTCTTTGAGCAGGCACTTGAGAAATGTCCGCCAAAGGCCTGCAAGCCATTGTTCCTCATGTATGGCACGCTGGAGGAAGATTATGGCTTAGCGAAGCGCGCTATGTCCATCTACGAGCGAGCTGCGCAAGTAGTCGCTGATGAAGACAAATTTGAGGTATGCACGTTTCCTATCAGGGTGAACAATCTTTGAATGTTAAACGACAACAGATGTTCACTGTATACATTGCCAAGGCTACGGCGAACTATGGCCTGCCAGCCACGCGACCCATATACGAACGGGCACTGGAGGTTCTACCAGACAAGCAAACCGCAGAAATGTGCCTGCGGTTCGCTGCTCTCGAGCGTAAGCTCGGGGAAATCGACCGCGCTCGTGCCATCTACGCTCATGCCTCACAATTCTGCGACCCACGGGTTAACCCCAAATTCTGGGCAGAATGGAACAGTTTCGAGATCGAAACCGGCTCTGAAGATACATTCCGAGAGATGCTACGGATTAAACGGGGTGTTCAGGCTCAGTTCAACACGGAAGCATCTTACCTCGCTGCACAGACCTTGTCGGCCAAGCAAGATGGGGCGTCCGCGGAGCCCGTCGCTCCGGGAACTGATGCCATGGCGGCTGCTGAATTACAAGCTAGCGCGACCAAAGGGCCAGCTTTCGTCGCTGCCAAGAAGACGGCGCTTCCTACACCGGAAGGAACAGAGGCACAACCAATTCAACAAGAAGGCAATGTGGATGAAATCCAAATATCAGACGAAGAAGATTTGTAGGAATTCTGTCGTACTCTCTGTCCTTGTGTTGTGTTATCTTGCATCCCATCTTTCTATCTCGACTGCACAGAGATCTTCCCATTTAGCCTCCCACCCATCTTCAACGAGATACGGCTGCTCGACCCACTGAGAGATAGCGTCTCGAGACACCTCGAACGTGACGGAGTGACTCCGTAGTCTATCTATGATGTCCTTGATGAGAGCGAGTGACCGATGATACGGTGGTTCGACGTCTGCCATGGATTTTACTGTGTAGGATCAGGAGGTGGCAAGAAAACCCTTTGCTAAAAATGATATCACACCGAATTTATCGAGTGGCCACGAGACCCAAAGTGCTTCCTCCAGGCACCACCTGGCGCCTTTCGTCCTCTGAGCTTCGTGGTATAATGCTTCCAAGTTGTCTAGCACCGTACTCGCGCGTCGTAGCAACTTTTGCTGTGGAATATTACACGTCAACGCCCCCACCACATACAGTTGAACCTTACGAGTTTAGTAGCTACCGCGTCGAGCTGAGCTATGCTCTTGTCCATAATGACGAGCTTGGGACCAACAATCTCGGACCGCGGCTGGCTATCCAGGGGAAGCAGAGAAAGCATGTTACTAACGTGGGGATGTAAAGCTTGAGATCCCTAGCTTGGAATGGATGGAACATACACACTCGAGCTCTGTTCTTGCATCCACCAACGTACGCGCAGCCTTCAGCCCGTCGAGAAGGACGATGTCGTCCCATGTCTGTGATATCGAACGTAGGTC
>JBBPQU010000145.1:0-34959 GCA_038092655.1 Boletus sensibilis | reverse complement strand
TTTGTTTGATCCATAAGACTTGGCGAGAACAATCGCTCAAAGCCATATATTCAGCTTCTGTGGAAGAGAGAGCTGTGGTTTTCTGGAGGTGTGAATTCCAGAGGAATACTGCATTCGCCAATTTAATGTAAAATCCCGTTTGAGAGTGGCGAGTATCAGGATCTGCACCCCAATCAGAGTCTGTGCAGGTGGTTAAGCCGGTTCCTGATGATCCATTGAAAACAAGTGAGTATTCATGAGTACCGATGAGGTAATGACAAATATATAGAGCCTTATCTAAGTGCTCTTGGGATGGATTGGCAGCCATTCACGCCATTTGAGTGACAGCATAAGCAATGTCTGAGCGAGTACCAAGCATTAGATACATTAATGAGCCGATCACTGTCTGGAATCGCGTCTGAAGTTCCGGGTTGACAGGAGCTACATTCTTCTCAGGTTGATAACCTTGAGGTAAGGGTGTACGAGCGGGCCTTGCATTAATCATGCTGCACTGTTCAAGTACTTTTTTGAGGTATTCGCGCTGATCGATTAACAATCAGCGACCATCTCAATGGATGTTCATCCAGAGGAATTCGCGAGCATCTCTGAGATTGCGGCATTCCCACCTTTTCATAAAGGCAGCCTTTAGTTTTGAGATGCTCAAAGCCAAGTTCTTTCATAGACTCGTTTAGAGCCTTCCACCAAGCTAAACCTGCTTGTTTAAGCCCGTATAGAGTGCGGAGTAATTTAAGAACTTTCCCCTTGAGACAAGGAGGGGCGAATCCTTCAGGGAATTCCATGTAGATTTCCTCATCTAATTTGCCATATAAATAGGCAGATCTCACATTGAGACTGGATATGTGCCAGTTTTCAAGGGTGGCGAGGGCGAGCATGCATTGCACTGTCTCAAATCGCACCACTGGGCTGAATATTTGATTGAAGTCTAGGCCTTCGGTTTGCAAGAATCCCTTCGCAACTAACCAGGCTTTCTTTCGACCGTCTGATTTAACATCAAAAACCCAATGATTTTTTATAACCTTGCGGTTTGTTGGGCAGTCAACTACCTCATACACTTTTCGCTCTTTCAACATTGTGAGCTCCTTATTACGGGCTTTGAACCATTGCTTTTGCTCTGATTCAGGTAAGTGCTGAATGTCTCGGTAGGACCATTCGCGATAATTGGACTCAGGGCCCTTATTGTCCAAAGGGACAGCCTTTGCGCACAGGTAAGAAACCAGCACTTCTCCCCCTTCACGGACTATGTGTTCAACATTGTCCTCGGAAGGAGAGGGGGATGGAGGCATTGCACCGGGAACTGGCGGTGTCGCCAGCACAGGAGGCTGTGATTGGCCTGTAAGTTCTCTCCAATGAGTAACTCGTTCAATCTCCTTGATCTGTTTAGTAGGATTTTCGCGCTCTCCATACACATTCCCAGGCCTCAGCAGGGGGCGACGTTCGCGTATGGATCGCTTAGGGGGTATGGCAGGTGGCGCATCCAACTGTGGAATCCTCCGAGGAGGAGTAACAGGTGGAGGTGGGGAGGGGGTCCTTGTGCACTCTGAAGGAGCGTCAGGTGAGGGATCTCGCACAGGAGGTGGTGCAATCTGTGGTTGACGACCACAAGGTGGTGATGGTGGCAGTAAATCATCCTCAACATCATCAGATGGAGGGGCCACTGGTGGGTCATGCTGGTGGGGGTGGCGAGGAGCTTCGCTCACAGGCTTGTGAGGCCGAGCCCCAGCACAGCGAGGGAATAGATTCTCATCGAACACTGCATGTGCGTAGGTGTGGAGGGAGTTGTCTGGGTGCATGAATAGGTAATTGTGCTCATTTCCAGGAGCAACCCCTAGGTATATTATTAGCTGAGACTTAGGCTGCAGCTTGCCTCCACGAGTGTCCACTGGTAAATGAACATATGCACTGTAGTGAAGATAGCTCGGATGACCTGCTGGAACAAGTGTTCCGGTCAGAGCTTGAAGGATTAGTTAGAAGGGTACGAAATGTCTGTCCCTAAAGGGATTCCGGGCGGAGGTGTTGAAGATAGACCTGAGTGTACTAAACCCGGTGGATATTAGAAAGTCTGGGGTGAGTCCGGACTGAAGAAAGGTGAGTCCGAGAGTCCAAGAACGGAGCGGACGTGGAAAGAGACGGAGTGCAGCGTGCGGAAAGGCATATGACAATGAGAACGACGATGTTCTCTGCAAAGACCCATGTTGGGCAGTCGACGAGGATGGTTCAGACGGGTGACAAACAATAGTGAGAATCCAACGGGAGGAAACTGAGTATTACCAAACCAGCTGACAGGACTTATACTCAAAGGTACAATCCAGACAGGTAAGTAATGAAATAAGGGTTGAGAAGAGTCTGAGTAAAAGGTAAATGAGATGAGACCAGTACGGAGATGAGATATGTCCGTAATGCTAGTGTATTTGACATGCTAGTCACCGTCTTACTATCCGAGTCCAATAAGAGGGAAAGTAGGTAGATGAAGGGGAAACAGATTCCGGACTGTTCTGGACTTACCACGGACAACGGACTGACTTACCGGACTGAGCGGACTGACGGATACGGATTGGGTGCGGTGTGGATTGATAATGGAGGAGTGTTCAGCACATGGACTAAAAGCTAAGGCCACCGGATGGGACGGAGAATGGGAAAACGGAAGGCTACAACCGTAGGGAGCAGATGCTCTCTACATCCGCAGGGGACTTAGAAACTGACTGTCCCAGTCAGGTCCTTGTGTTGTCGGACACATGGAGATCGGAGTCTGAAAGGAACAATAGCGGGTTTAAAACATCCATGCCACAATCCACTAATCTTTTCCCCATCTCCCTTCACCATGTCCTCCTTCCAAAGTCGACTTGCCGCTATTTCCCAACGCAAGGACCTGATAGGTGTCCAGCGGATGACCGCAAAGCGGGCCATCGAGCTCGCATCCGAACGTATCGTCGGATTGGCCGCTGCCACTCCAGATGTGAAGGAGGAATTGTTGGACGACCGGAAGCAGTGGCTGGCGGATTGGACCAGTGCAATGGTACGTCATGGAGTTCTGGGTGTGAGTCCAGAAACTAATCCGGCCTTAGGACTGTCTCCTGGAGACCATCAACGAGGTGGCAAAGGTCAGCATCGGAGTGGAATTCGACAACGACATGAATGTCATGATCGCAGAGGCCGAGAAGATGCACGCCTGCTGGACCGAAGAGTTTGTGGCACCTCCTCCGAGCTTGCCGGAGCCGGAGCCGATGTCAACACAGATGGAGGTCAAGGAGGTTGAGGAAACGGTAAGGGTTCCGGTCCCAGAAGCAAGGGGAGTGTTGTCCGAGGCCACATCTGGGCTCTCGGATGCCTCGTTCGTGAGGCGTATGGGGGGGAACAAGGTGAGTGCCTTCGTTGGAATCCACTGTCTGCGCCTGGATTGATTTATCCAGTTATAGCGCGCCAGGACATTCGATGAGGATGTGTTGGACGAGGAAGTAGGATCCGTTACAACGGAGATGAGAGTGATCCAGCTGGAGCCGTGCGAGAAGTGTGTGAAGGGCGGGTTGGAGTGCACTGAACCCGAAGGTGCCGCCTGTGAGAGGTGCATTAAGGTGAAGGCAAAGTGCAGTCAGTTGACCGGACGTGGAGGGCGGAAGAAGGGGAAAGTCGAGGTAGAGGTTGCGGGTAAGTGTTTCTACTCTTCCTTCGTGATACCGGACTGACGGATGCTTAGCGCGGTCGTCTCGGGTCACGAAGGCGAGCACCTCACGCAACCAAGACTCTCCGGAGGTTATGATGCTCACGGAGTCCGAGGTTGAGGAGGTGCATCCGGTCAGAGGGAAAGGGAAAGGGAAGGTGGCGCCTAAGAAGGTCGTGGCTGGTATCTCCGGACGGTCCGATGTGGTGAAGACACGGGACTGTGCAGTTCAGAATCTGTTCTGTCTGCAGGGGTGGGTTCGTGAGATCCAGTCCAGTATGAAGGTGCTGGAGGTGGAACACAGAGAAGTAATGGGGTAAATGGATGAGGTGATGGATGAGCTCCGTAAGATCCAGTAAGTCCATGCTGCTCCTTGTCTGTTTTTTTTTTTTTTTGTACAATGTATCCGTCTGTATTTGTTGTGAATCAACCCACAAAAACCTGTCTGATCAGTGCAAGTCTGAGTCTGAGTCTGAGTCTAGTCTGTGTTCGTGGTCTAAGTAAGAATAAGAGAATAAGCGATAGTAAAAATCATATAAGGAATGGAACCGGGTGCGAGTGTCCGACTCAACTTGCATTCTTTGGTCTTCTTTCGGATTCTTTTTCGGATTGTCCTGGACGCGGGACCGTATGTACGGAAAGGGCGCAGTGTCTCAGTACACGATCGAATGAAAACAGAATATTAGTACGGATTCGTAGAGACACGTTCAGAACTAGAGAGAGAGAGAGAGAAAATGATGGAATGACTGTCTGTTGGATACGTATGTATGAAAAGACTTTCTGTTGATATTTTTAGTATTTTCCTTTTTGATCGGGTTATGAAATGGAATAAAGGTGCTCACCAGACTAAACCCAGGGTAAGATGGAGATCTATAATATCAGAACGATGTTATTTGGTTTTTTTTTGGTTTTATTCGAAGCCGTCCGCTAACGGGTCTTCTTTGTCGTGCTCTTTGACATCTTCTTCTACCAGCTTGTCCAAGTCTTTGTCGTCAAGTCTGATGAGTCCTGAGACTTGGACCGATGTCTGAAACCTAGGGTAATAAGGTAGTAGATGGAATGCCACATATCGCAGCTTGGATACTGCTCCGTCCAACTCCGCCAGTACGTACGATCCTCCGGGAGTCCGGCGAAGGACCACCATCGGACCAAGATACCTTGGCTTCATTTTCTGGTTGAGTTCCTTTTCGACTCGAGTATTCCGGACCAAAACTAGACTTCCGGGTTGGAAATCATAGTCTTGGATCCGGTTCTTGAATGCTGCCTTGAAATGCTTGACAGACTCGAAATGAGCCTTTTGGACTCGCTGTCGGATTGCATCTATGTCCTCCTGACACTTTTGGAGCTGTCAGGCTCTCCAAGCAATCAGTCTGGACAGGGAAAGCGGATCAGTATCGGGGAGCGGTACGAGAAAGGTTGCTTTGGATAGGTCAAAGGGAAAGAGTGGCTCAACGCCATGAGCCATGTAATAGGGGGACAAACCAGTTGATCTAAGGATTGTCACTCGCTCGGCCCAAAAGACTGAGTGAGCGGCAGTATGCCAGCGAAACTCCCCCCCATCGGAAGTTTTAACAATGGCCTCCCAGACATCAAAGTGCCTTTGCTCAATGATTCCATTTGCCTGTGAATTGTAGGGGGAGATGCGGATGTGTCGGAGATGATATCTGTCCGCCAGGACTTCTAAGGCTTGGATGAAAGCAGGTCCATTGTCAGTAACAATCTCAGATAAAGCACCCCACCAGCACAGGATATCTTCGAAAATGAAGGCTGCAAGAGCAGCAGCGTTCTCAGACCAAAGCATACGCCACTCTGGATATGCTGTGAGAGCGCACCAGGCTTGGATGATATACCGGTACCAACAGGACTTAGGCATAACCATAGTGTCCAGGTGAGCTTTCCGAAACAGAGCACTGACGATTGGGACGGTAGGCGGAATGTGAAGTTTCCAGGTCTGGCGCACTTGACATTGGTGACATGTCCGGATGAACCACTTGATGTTGTCGACCAGCATTGGCCACCAGAAGCGGAGCAACAGACGGGTCCGGACGGAGAAGATACCCTTGTGTCCGAGGCTATCGTGAGCCTCCTGGATGAGTCTGTAATGTCGCTGCCCTGGGGGTATGAGCTGATGGCGTCCATGTGGCTCCCGACGCCATAACGATCCGTTGAGCACAAAGAAGCGGGTGGCGGAATTGATGAAGGACTGGAAGTCTGTGTCGGAAAGGTCAGAGGGGCGAACTCGAGTTTCAAGAAAGTCCCAGATCTGCGCAATCTGAGCTTCTTTAGCAACGGTTTTAATGGATCGGGGGAGAATAGGGTTGTGCGTCTGGTCGACGGATCCAGTCTCGGACTTGGAATCAGAATCAGAATCAGAAGAAAGAGAAGCAAGGAGGGTAAGGTACGTGGGAACGGGTAAGGGAAGTGGGGGTTTGCTGTCTAAGTGGTAATAAACTCTAGCAATGTTCGAGACAGAGATGGAAGGGAAAGAACGTTCATTAAGTAAGGAGATAGAAAAGGAATATGCATCGTCGAGCCAGTCCTCAAAGTTGTCTTCGTCAGGCAGATCATCATTGGAAGGGGGATGATGCGACAATCTGTCCAGTCCGGAATGACGGGGGGCGGGGATATGAACGAGACGGAAGTGGAATAACAGAATACTGGCAATCCACCGATTGATGGTCGCATTCGGCTGCAAGTCCGGGTTGTTAATCATACCTTGGACGTATTTAGTGTCCATCTCAACCGTAAGGTTGGCGACTCCAAAGATGAAAACTTGGACCACACACAAGGCACGAAACAGTCCATAAAGTTCGAGTTTGGCCTGCGAATAGCGGCTCTCGACTTCCGTCAGGCTAATGGATCCGAAACAGTTCGGATAGCGTTTGCCATCCTCTCCATCCTACGACAAGATATATCCAATTGCTATGATAGAAGTGTCCACAGCAAGGACTACTTCACATCCGGACTCGTAATTGAGGCGGTGGAGCGCAGGGGACTTAATGATCTCATCCTTCAGATGATGCATGGCTAAGCGATGGGAGTCACCCCATTCAAAAGGAACTCCCTTCCACGTCAAGTTGACTAATGGATGAGAGATGGAAGCGAAATCGCAGATGAAGATGTGGACTACTCCACAGGTACCCAAGAAACCACGGACCTGAGTGAGATTGGTGCACTCCGGCCAGTCTCGGATTTTCTGAACCTTGGCTTCATGCTGAATCTGGCCTTCAAACGTGCACTTGTGCCTGACAATAGTTGTGTCCGGAGCGGCAAGTATGAACTTCTTGGTGGACACCATGGCTCCGACGTTCTGCAGACGCTGTAGGATGCGGTTAACGACAATGAGATGATTCCAAATAAACTTTTGGATCAGCGGATTCTCGGGTATGGTCTCATAAGAACCATCCTCTCACTGATACCGGGTTGTCTCAGATTTCACGGGTAAATCGTCGACAAATGGCATTGTATGATGCGGAATCTTGTCTTGAAGGACGAAAGCCATGTCCGCTTGGTAGACCTGTACTGCATTAGTGTGTCCCATCGGAAGAGTGGTGAGACGGTGTGGCCCGAGCAGACTATTGAACGTTGTCATGTCACGAGAGTCAACATGGAGCAGACATTGGTCGTATCCTGCAAATAAGTCCAGCATTCCGTAAACCGCATATCCAGCGAATGATTCCGCGAGGTGTTCGACAAAAGGTGGGACTGATGAATCCCGAATGGTGACAGCGTTGAGTGGTTGGAGGTCGTGGACCAACCGGAGAGTCTTTCCGTCCTGCTTGAGCACGCAAAACCAGCGGGAATGGTATGCTGTGGTGGACGGTTCATAAACTCCAGAGGCAATCCGGTTCTTAATGATCTGGATGGCTTGGTCCCATGCGGACGGTGGAACCGGTATGTTGTGCAGAATCCACGGCATATGAGGGACTGTCGGTATCTTGACTGGAGGGAAGTACTGTTCGTCAAGACGACCTCGTTCAGTCGGAATCCAAGCAAAAGCCTTCTCATGGTCGTGGACTAACCACCGGACCAACTTCAGTTCCTCTGGCCAAAGCCATTTTGTGGGATCAAGGTCTAAAGTGTCCGCACGCTCCTGTGTAAAACGGAATCTGGGGGTAAAATCTGGAGGGTGAGTGGATAACAGAGTGAGTCCAGCAAGCAGATCGTCTGGTAGCTGACGGATGATGCAGAACTCCTCTTCAAGAGGGGCCATGACTGACCAGACCTTTTTAGCAACTGGCTTGTATGCCAGGGAATGTAAAACCGGATCGAAGTGGTAAATGGAGCGTAAGGCAGTAATGTGGTCTGGAGTCAAAGTAGATTGAGTGGATGAAAGATAATTGTACGAAGGGGAGACAGATTGATAAAAAACAGAGTTTGGAGCACTCGGAAGGGATCGGATAAGTGAAGAAGATACAACGGGTAAGAGAAACGGATAGTCAGATTGACCGGCTCATGTGTGGGACTCTCCCCAACCTTGCAGCGGATCATCAATACTCAAAAATCCATCTCAACGATGGACTGATGGTTTGCGCAGTGCAATCCTTTACGACAATGAGGACATCCTTCTGTCCAAGGACGGGTAGGTAGTTTATACTCTTTTCCAGAGTTAGGGTCACGTAAGGTAATCATTTGAGCACTGTCCGGAAAGTCGTCGGTAGTAGTGGACATAAGGCAATGAAACGGGCGACCAAGAAGAAGGTCAAAGTTCGCACGAGGAATTACTGGAACCTGGAGGGAAATCTCCCCAGATCTGAAGTCTAGATGGAGGTTCTCTACAACTCCGAGCGTCGACTCCATAGAGGTGTTGGCATTTGACATGGTGATTGCATGGTCCGACCAGACTGGGAGTCCGAGGCTCTCCCATATCCATTTAGGCATGGCGATGATCTCGGACCCGGTGTCGAGGACGCATGAGATAGTCCGGCCGGTTTCAAGAATCCTGGCCTCTAGCGACCAGAGCAGTAAGCTATGGGGTGCTACGATGTCTCCGTCAGCATTCTGGAGTATATGGTGACCATACTCCCATTCGACAGCTCCCGGATCATGACGACCGAAAAGTTCATTAACCTGTATGACATTAGTAGAGGATACGTGCTTAGTAGTGGTGAGATCATGGAATTGCTTCCAGAACTCAGGTGCAACAGCAAAAAGGTCCTTTACAGGGACTGGGATGCTTGTCTCGAGTATCCGGTCGAGGACGCGCTTCGGGGCGGTATTGTCCTCGAGCAGAAATGAGTACCTATATTGATTCATAGATGGGTAGGAGGGAGGAGGTATGTTAGCAACAGGTTGCTTAGACGAAATGTTACTAGGGCCTGATAGTGCAGGCCCAGATGATGACAACCCTAATCCTGAGGCAGTCTGGACGATGGGTGTGGAATCCTTGACAGAGATAGGCGTGAGTCCGAGCAGTTGTCTGCTGGTCCGCGCTTCCCTCTGGATCTCCGGAGATTCGATCTCCTCGGATACCATAGCGGAACGAGAACCTGGATGATTGGTCTTGCGTGACGGGATGTGGACTCCGTCAAAGCAGACTTTCTTTCCTTTCAGATCCTTCGCTGTTCATTCTGCTTGGAAACTTGCCCAAGCCAGTGTGATGTAAGGCTGGAACTCCGGGTCTGTAAGCGACGGGTCCATAGTATCCTCTACAGATGCCATGAAAGCCAAAGGCTCAATGTCTAAGATAGTGTCAGTATCTGGGTAAGTCACGGACAGAATTCCTGTGGTCATATGGGGTGGTATGTTTTTACTAGTTGAGGCAACTGAAGTGGCCTGCTCTGCGACGATTCGGTCAATGCAATCGTGGATACAGTTGCACCTGGTAATGCGCGGAATGTGTCTACCATCAGGGAGGTAGAGACGGCCGTCCGATCCTCTATCTGCCTTGCCGGTCCGGATGTATTCGTCCACGTGAGGGCATTCACCCATGAAGTGACTGAAGGCATTGCAAAAGGCGCATGTCCGAGTCCGAACAGTGGACTGAAGTTGCTGTCGGTTAACTACCATGTTTTCTTGTTTAATAGCCAAAGCCATGAGTTGAGGGGCGGGCGGACGAGACGTAGGCATGGACGGGATCGGATTCGCCCATGCGGGGAAATAGGGACGCTGTGGGGTATTAGTGGACCCCCCTGAGAGGTTAGGCTGTAAGGCAGATCTGGTTAGCAAGAACTTCGCGGCTTCTACGGTGTCATCCATCGGATAAGGGTCTTCGGGGTGATGATTGGGCTTGATGATTGACAGGCAGTGTCGGATTCGATCAGCGAGGTCGTCCAGGAATCCGTACAGGAAGAGGGCGTCACGGTCCATGTCGGATAACTTTCCGTTCTTGATGAGGACTGTCGTGACCTTCTTGAACTTCCGCTGGTATTCTCCAAGGTCGTCTTGGCTTCGCATAGGCTTTACGTGGTACTCATCTATGAGATATTGTATGTCAGTGTGGCAGTAACGGTTACTTCCTTTGCATCCGGGGTATAATGTTTTGACTGCAAGGATGAAGTCGTCCCACTTAGGAGCGTTTCCGGAGGCTTTGTTAAGGAGTTCCCAACCCTTGGCTTCCTCTAGCTCTGCATAGTGGATAGCGGCTTTGATTCTGAGCTCGTCCGTTAGTCCAGCAGCAGTTCCGATGATGTCCATGTCTTCGAGGAAGCGTGGAAGCAGTGCCGGAGTTTTCCCGTCAAATTTTGGAGTGTTCTGGGTTTCCCGGAGGGGCATCTGATAGTTGGGGACGGCCATAGGGGTGACAGGTAGTGGTGGCAGGATTGCTCTGGTTGATCTGGTCAGGGACGGAAGTGGCGGCGAGGCGTTCAGAAGGGTTGGAGGTGCGACGAAGGAAGCGGATGAGGGCTGGAAGAGATAAGATAGGGACGGAGAAGATGATGAGGCTGAAGGTGATGCGGGAGCGGACAATTGTGAAGAAGAGTGCATTAATGGTGTTAGAGGCGAGGAAAATAATCTGAGGGGGAAAAGTGACTCCCTATCATGTTGGGGTGTAGATTGTATAAACCCTCCAGGAATGAAGGGTCAGAGGGAGTGGTCGTCCTGGATGCTGTGAAGTTCTCGACTTCCTGATGTGTCCAAGTCTGAGGCTTCTGACGGTGTCGAAGCAAGAAATGGAGGAGAGGGCGGAAATGAACTCAGGGAAGAGCTTCCGAATGGGTTAGAAAGTGGCTGTTTGACAGGTAGGGTTGACAGAGTAAAGTCTAACAGAAGAGTGAAATTCGATGCTGAGATCTCGGGCAGATCTGCAGATTGGTTATGAAGCACATTGACAGGAGAAACTGGTATGAGGAAATGAGAGTCTTCGGAAATTTGCAGTTCCCGAAGCTGTGTCAGTAAAATTTCAAGTTCTTGGTGCTGGGGGGTCGGCCTGAGTGTTCTCCTGGACGTCCCTTGAGAATCTCTTGCAGTGGGCTCCAGTTGTAGAGAAGATAGCTCAGATGACCTGCTGGAACAAGCATTCTGGTCAGAGCTTGAAGGATTAGTTAGAAGGATACGAAATGTCCATCCCTAAAGGGATTCCGGGCAGAGGCATCAAAGATAGACCCAAGCATACTAAACCTGGCGGATATTAGAAAATCCGGGGTGAGTCTGGACTGAAGAAAGGTGAGTCCGAGAGTCTGAGAATGGAGTGGACGTGGAAAGAGACAGAGTGTAGCGTGCGGAAAGGCATATGACAATGAGAACAATGATGTTCTCTGCGGAGACCCACGTTGGGCAGTCGACGAGGACAGTTCGGATGGGTGACAAACGATAGTGAGAATCCAACAGGAGGAAACTGAGTATTACCAAACCAGCTGACATGACTTATACTCTAAGGTACAATCCAGACAGGTAAGTAACGAAATAAGGGTTAAGAAGAGTCCGAGTAAAAGGTAAATGAGATGAGA
Organism: Boletus sensibilis; assembly: GCA_038092655.1. Classification (NCBI taxonomy): domain Eukaryota; kingdom Fungi; phylum Basidiomycota; class Agaricomycetes; order Boletales; family Boletaceae; genus Boletus; species Boletus sensibilis. The sequence continues at coordinate 23,415 of JBBPQU010000145.1, read as the reverse complement.
CCAGTACGGAGATGAGATAGTACGGAGATGAGATATGTCCATAATGCTAGTGTATTTGACGTGCTAGTCGCCGTCTTACTATCCGAGTCCAATAAGAGGGAAAGTAGGTAGATGAAGGGGAAACAGATTCCAGACTGTTCTGGACTTACCACGGACAACAGACTGACTTACTGGACTGAGCGGACTGACGGATATGGATTGGGTGCGGTGTGGATTGATAATGGAGGAGTATTCAGCGCGTGGACTAAAAGCTAAGGCCACCAGATGGGACGGAGAATGGAAAAACAGAAGGCTACAACTGTAGGGAGCGGATGCTCTCTACACCAGTTCACCATCTACTTTGACTGGAGGTGGTGGAGGTTGGGTGTGATTTGGGATGGTATTTGGAATGGAAGGTTTCAACTGTGAAACATGAAAAACCAGGTGAACAGACTTCATAGAGTCTGGGAGTTGGAGGGTAAAGGAAAGGCTGCCAGCCTGAGCAATGATAGTATAAGGCCCTAAGTTCTTTTCAGAGGGTTTCTTAGAGGGCCTGGTAGAGCAGAAGTACTTCGCTTTGATGAAGACTTGGTCACCAATCTTGAAGTCCAGTGCCGGAGTTCATCTAGCATCCGCGGGTCCTTGGTATTGTTCTTGGGCATGGGCCATTTCTTCACAGAGGAATTCATGGAGGGAATCGAGGTCTACAGAGTATTCTCATGCCTTTGCAGAGGTGAGGTCGCACTCGGGATGGACTGTGACGTTAGGATGATAGCCTTTATTGGTGAAGAATAGGGAGACTCCAGTAGTCACGCTCGGAGCATTGTTGTAAGCGAACTCCGCTAGGGGCAGGAGTTCGGACCAGTTGTCTTGCTGGTAATTACAATACACTCAGAGGTACTGCTCGAGGGTGTCATATCCCGTATTTCCCAAAGTCCAACTCCAAGCCTTGAGACACAACTCCGTCGTCTTAGGTATGAACTCCAGAGTATTCCTTACCTCCGGACTTCCGGACTTGTAGCTATGTTTCATTCTCGTCACTCTCCATTCCTACTTACTATATAAAGACTAGCTCCACTCTGTAGATAGTTCTGATCCTGTGTTTCGCTTAGGAGCACTGCTCCGGCATACTTACATCCGGCACACAGCTCTGGTATACTTACATCTGACTCCATTTCACTTACGACCTATGTTACTAATCCATTTCCATACTCCGTATATAAACCTCCTTATGAGCACATGTATTCTCCAGTTTGAATATCAACTTATACACCAACTCCTAACTCTGTCCAAGTCCTCGACTCTCCTCTGAAAACCCTCTGACCAAACTTGAGCCTAACCAGCTCTACTCTGACCCTCTTCTCCGATACTCCATTCCTCTGCCAAATACCGGGCAACGGAACTCTAGTAAGGGCGCACCACATAAGGTGAAGCCAAGCCTGCATCCCTCATACTTAACTCTGGAGTTCCAGAGTTAAACTGGAGTTGAATGGTCTTAACAGAGGGTTTGGTTCATCCATTCTGTCTGACCATCTCCTTTGGGATGATAACCAGAGGTGAAGTAGAGGTGGATATCTGTTACGCTCGACCCGGGTAGGACTGAATGTAGCCCTTGTTGGGCAAGAGAGGTCTAGGGCAAGGGGTATCCTTGGACGCGTAAGCGTACACAAGGCGAAGTGAGTCGTCCTGTGGTGAAGTCCCAAGATGACACCAAGGAGACCGGTCGAGTAAGACCGGGTTGAGGGTTCAAAGGGATCCACTGGGCACAGAGTGCAACAACAGTGGCAAGGAGACTGGACACAGGGGCTCAATAGCTCACCTGACCAGGTCAAGGGTTCAAGGGGACCGGATGAGTATCTGGGTCAAAGATAGGACGAGGAGCCGAGAGCGAGTGAGGAACCGAGTAGATTTCCTTAGCGATGTGACAAGTACTAGGGAGTACAAGGGAGGTCTAAGCTAAGGGTTGACTACGGAAGAGTCACATATTTATATGTACGAGTTCGGCGCACAGACCATGGGAAACGAGTACCAAAGATGGAATAGGAATAAGGATGACACATCGTATAATAAACGGGAGCCAATGAGAAGGTGACACATCATTAGAATTACAAATAGAAAAGATGGCGTCATCATGGCATGATGACTGCGGAGGCACGTGATAAAACGGCAATGGCTGGATGGAAGAAGTCACATGACAACAAGGAGAAAAGACGTACGAGGCGGGAGTCGAATGAGCGACTTGTAAGAATACAACGCAAGGTTAATCGTGTGAAAAAGAAAAGAGAACTGGTGAATCGTAACATTACCCCCTTCTATCATCAAAGTGCCACTGAGACATCTTCATGGGGAGCCTGTAATGTTGGCCCATGCCACCTCGTCGTAGGGGTCATTGTCGACATATATGTTGTCGAAACGGTCATTTGTGCTAGGCAGAGGGACAGGGAGTGGACGAGAGTGTCAAGATGGGTGGCGACGCTGGTGGGATCGCTGGGACTCAGTGGATGTGTGGGAATGTTGGGAGTGAAAAGAATCACGGGAGGAGGAGGAGGAGGAGGAGGGTTGCGAGGTCTGACGATGAGGACGCCAGGGGCAGATGTCGGCATGGTGACCAGGAGCCATTTGATGGCAGATTGAACAGCAGAAGTGAGGGCAGTATGCTTGATTGTGGCCGGGTGCCACGCACTGGCAGTAGGGACACGAGTAGATGGGGCAGTCCTGTTTCATGTGGCCAAGGCGTCAGCATTGGAAGCACGCCTGGGAGTAACGTGGATGTGAAGGTGGTAGGGGATTACTACCATACGCTCGGGGTTCAGCCTGGTCAAGGGCGGCGAGGGAAGACTCGTCAAGAGGGGACGAGGACGTGGAAGGGGTTTTGGGTTCACGTTCTAGGAATGCGTGGTCGATGGTTTCCTCATGGAGGAAGTCAGTCTCTGAAGGAGGAGGCGTTGGGGAGGTTTTGGGAGAAGAGATGCGGGGGATAGGAAGATGTCGCCCAATGTGGAGGGCGGCGGCATGGGCAGCGGTGTGGTCTGATAGCTGTTGCTGGGCATTCATGACCTCAGCTAGGTCCTGTGTGAGGGGGCGAGTGCGACATGCAAGGTCAAGGAGGTAGCAGTCGGTGTTGACCAGGAACTTGAGCATGTTGAGTTGATATATGGCGATGAACAGCTGGGCCTGCACATCGCGGGCGTCATTGAGGACGAGGCGGTTAATGAGCTCCTGCTCTGCTCAGGCTACAGGGTTACCCAAGTGAGTGAGGATTGTTTTGTTCTGGAGGAAGGTGCAGTAGAGCGCATGGAGAGGGAACCCTACATCAAGGTAGTGGTCGATGTGGGTGGCGATGCAAGGGTTGCACGAGCATGACGATCTCTTCCCCATTGGGGTGGTCGTCACGGAGGTGGTTGGCAAAGATCGGGACGTCTACGGATAGGATAGGTTCTGCACAAGCAGCAACAGAAACTGGAAGATAAGGATTTGGAGCAATAATAGGGAGTTGCTCAACAAGATGCAGACTGGATGTAATATCCAGGAATGCAAGAGGGGGAGAACTTCCACCGTCAAGGTCAAAAGGAGACGGGGAAGGCGCACGAGGACTAGGGCTAGGCGACAGAGGGCGACTAAGATAATTGTCAAGGGTGGTGTTGGCTTCGACGGGGGAGACATTCTGAAGTGGCATGGACAGGGCGATGGAGGATACAGTGGAGATTGAGCTGGGGGTGTGGAGGTTGATGGACATAGTGGTTGGGGTCTAAGAGTGGTTAGAGGAAAAGATGGTGGGATGCAGCTTTTTATATGCCTTTAGGGCGGAGCTGGCATTTTTCAAATCCTGTTCAGGGACCCATGAGTCATCCTCCACGGTATATCCCTTTCAGTGGATCAGGAAGGAGCGGGATCGGGGAGTTCTGCGGTGGCATAAGATCTGGTCTATTTCATATTCCTCCTCACCTGCGACCAGATCAGGTGGAGGCTTCGGGAAGTTCCGTCCGTGGACGGGGTTCTCGCGGTAGGGAGTTAGAAGAGAAGCATGAAAGACAGGGTGGATCTTCCAAGTGGTAGGGAGTCGGAGGCGATAGGTGATCAGTGATAGGACCTTCGTGATAGTAAAGGGTCCTTCGTGTTTTGGGGCGAATTTCGGGTTGACAACGGAGCGTTTCAGGTTTCAGGCTTCGAGCCAAACCTTGTCTCCATTCTGGAAGGAAGTGAACTTCTGACAGGTGTGAGCAGCCATAGTTTGGCGGGCGAGTTCATGGGACGCAAGAGCTTCGCTTTGAGTGGTGTTCAGCGTTTTCATGCGGGTTTCTATGGTGGGGAGCGAGGATTCAGAAATAACCAAAGGTAGGGCATGGAGTTCATATCCCATCATGAGATAGAACGGGGATTGACTGGTGACAGAGTGGGGGTGGTGATTGTGGGCAAATTCTGCATGGAAGATGTTGTCGGCCCAGGAACCAGGGTTGTTTCTGCAGAAGATGCGGAGATATGTCTCAATTTCCTGGTTGATGTGTTCGGTTTCACTGTCGGTCTGAGGGTGGTAAGCCGTGGAGAGGGAGAGGTTGTAGTTTAAGATGCATCCGAGTTCTTTAGCAAAGGTGGAGGCGAATTGAGGGCCACAGTCGGAGATAATTTTGTCATAAAGTCCAAAGCGAGTGAAGACTTTGTGGAAAAAGAGGGATGCCACTCCCTCGGCGGTGATAGTTTTCTTCGTGGGGCAAAGAATCACCCCCTTAGTAAGCCCATGGTCGACCACGACCAAAAGGGTATCAAAGGAAGAAGACTCGGGGAGATCCGTGATGAGATCGCACAAGACCTGCTGGAAGGGGCGAGTGGCAGAGGACTTGATGGGCATGAGGGGAGCGACCGTGGGGTGAGTATTTGTTTTGTTTTGCTGGCATGTAGCACAGCCTTCGACATAGTGGCAGACGTGGGTGGCAAGGCCAGGCCACCAGAACTCAGCAGAGACAAGTTGGCGGGTTTTCAAGAAGCCGGGGTGGCCAGCGGTCTCGTGATCATGGCAGCGGTCGAGGATAGAGCGGCGTAAGTCCCCGGAATCCAGAACGTATACATGGCCTTTGTACATGAGAATGTCACCCTCCATTTGCCAGTCGGAGAGATGGGAGTGGAATCGTTCATAGATTGAAGATGTTGGAGGCAAATGGGGTTGCCCTTGGAGGCGAGGGAGATCTTATCGGCGAGGGCAGTGTTGATGGCACGGACAAAGATTGAGGGGGGCAACAATGTGACTGCCTCATTGTTGGGGTCAGAATGAGGGAAGTGGTCACTGCGCTGAGAGAGGGCGTCTGGACCCGAGAGCTGGGAACTGGGTATGTGGATCATCTTGAGATCGAAATCTGCAAGATCAAGGAGCCAACAGGCTTGGCAGCGGTTGAGGGTCTGCAGGGATCAGAAGAATGTCAGGTTCTTATGATCAGTGAAGACCTGAACGGGGAATTGAGATCCATAGAGGTAATGCCTCCAGGACTTCAAGGCGCGGATGACGGCAAGGAGTTCACAGTCATAGATGTCATAATTCCACTTGGCGGCGGCGGGGGATTGCGAAAGATACGAGCAGGGATGCCAATCTCTGTTGGAGTCGGCTTGCAAGAGGATTCCTCCAGTGGCATTCTGGGAGGTGTCGGTGGCGATGGCAAAAGGGGCGGCAAGATCTGGCATATGAAGTACTGGCTTGGCGAGGAAGAGCTTCTTGAGAGAAGCAAAGGCACCCTGGCAGGCTGAAGTCCATGCCCAGGAGAGATTCTTCTTGGTGAGATTGATCAGGGGACGAGTGATGGCGGAGTAATCTGGAATGAACCGGCGATAGAAGTTGGCAAAGCCAAGGAAGGATTGAACTTCCTTGACAGTCATGGGAGTGGGCCAGGAGGAGATCTCTTCTAGCTTGACGGGGTCCATGGTGAGTTCGCTGGGTTTGACGACAAGTCCTAGATATTCGACTTCATCAGTGGCAAACTTACACTTCTCAAGTTTGAGGTGCAAGTTGAGCTCCATCATATGCTGGAGGACATGTTTCGTGTGTTCTTTGTGGGTTTTCTCGTCCAGCGAGAAGATCAAGAGGTCGTCCATGTAGATGACGAGCCATCCTTTGGCAATCATGTCGCGAAAGGAGTCATTCATGAACCGCTGGAACATGGCAGGTGAGTTACATAGTCCAAAGAACATCACCATGGGTTCGAAAAGACCCTTGTGGGTGACGAACGTGGCCTTCCATTGATGGCTGTCTTTGACGCGGACGTTGTTGTATGCCCATCGGACATCAAACTTCGTGAAGACCTTGGCATCCCTCAGTTTGTCCATGAGGTCAAAGATGAGGGGGAGAGGGTAGGCATCGCGAACGGTATGTTTGTTGACATAGCGGTAGTCCTGGCAGGGACAGAGTCCTCCATTCTTTTTCTTGACAAAGAAGAAAGGGGAGGCTTGGGGGGAGTTCGATGGTCGGATCTTCCCAGCGGCAAGGTTTTCATCAAGGAAAGCTTCAGTGGCGGTTTGTTCCTCTGGCGTAAGGGGGTAGAGTTTCCTGATCTTTGGAACAAAGCCTTTCTTGAGATTAATCTCGTGGTCATAAGGTCATGAGGGAGGAACATGGTCAGTGGCTTCCTTGGAGAAGACTGAGGCGAATTCGGCATAAGCCGGAGAAAGGACCGTTTTGGGTTTATCTTTGTCGGCAGAGATGGCAAGCTCCGTGGCTTGTGTGAGTCTAGCGATCCAGGCAGATCCTAGAGGGGCAAAGCGAGATCTGAACCTGATAGTTCAGTAGAGGGCGTGATTACCGAGAGCGTGGTCGATGAATTGGTTCTCTTCTTCCCATCCGTTATAGGAGAAGAGTTTCTCGTGTTCAGTGGCGCAGACATTGACATGGCATGGAGGTGCTGGAGGGGGAACCCAATAATGGGTGTCATGTCGTTTGACATCAGCGATGTGGGAGGAGTAGAGTTCTTTTGATTGGTTGGAGGATTCAGAGATAGTGTCATATCCCGTACTTCCCAAGTCCAACTCCGAGCTTTGAGACACAACTCCGTCGTCTTAAGTATGAACTCCTGAGTATTTCTCCCTATTCCTTACCTCCAAACTTCCGGACTTGTAACTATGTTTCATTCTCGTAACTCTCCATTCCTACTTACTATATAAAGACTAGTTCCACTCTGTAGATACTTCCGATCCTGTGTTTCGCTTAGTAGCACCGCTCCGGCATACTTACATCCGGCGCACAGCTCTGGTATACTTACATCTGACTCCATTTCACTTACGACCTCCGTTACTAATCCGTCTCCGTACTCCGTATATAAACCTCCTTACGAGCACATGTATTCTCCAGTTCGAATATCAACTTATATGCCAACTCCTAACTCTGTCCAAGTCCTTGACTCTCCTCTGAAAATCCTCTGACCAAACTTGAGCCTAACCAGCTCTACTCTGATCCCCTTCTCTGACACTCCGTTCCTCTGCCAAATATCGGGCAATGGAACTCTAGTAAGGGCGCACCACATAAGGTGAAGCCAAGCCCGTATCCCTCATTCTTAACTCCGGAGTTCCGGAGTTAGACCGGAGTTGAACGGTCTTAACAGATAGCGACAGTGCATTTAGCCCAGTCGATCGAGGGGTTCACGGCGCGAAGCCAGGGGGTTCCGAGGAGGATATTGTCCCATAGGGACATCAAGTGGAAGAGCACGCGGTGAGCGATGCCCTCTATGTTCAGGAAGACGGTGACTCCATGTCAGATATCACCGCTCTTATTGAAGGAACTATCGGCGTTCCGGGCACGGAGGGGTTGTTCAAGTTTGGCGATGGGGAGTTTGTTCTTCTTAGCGAAGTCCCAGTCCATACAATTGATGCTGACTCTGCTATTGATGAGGGCTCAGGTGTCGACAGCTTTGAGAGTGTGCGAAGGTATGATGAGTTGCACAGCGATTTCTATTGCCTTGGGTACAAGAGAAGGTACAGTTACACCACTATGGGGAAAAGGGGAGTCTGGCATCGAAGCAGACCCCAGGTTTAAAAACCCGAAAGAAAAGAAACATGATGGACGGTTTCTTCTTCGTCGTCATCATCTTCAATCTCCTCCAGCTTTGGAAGCATTTCTTCTACTTTGTTGACACGCTTGTTCTTTGGCTTCTCAGCTGGGAAGGAGAGACATTTGAAGGAAGTATGGCTGGGTTTTCAGCAGCGGAAGCAGAGGCCTTCCTTGTGGCAACGCTGTCGTTCCACATCGGTTAGCTTGCTTACTTTGACAAGGTTGACGTCCATGGTGTCAGGATCCTTAGCAGGAGTGGTGGATCTAGGGGTGAAGGAGTGGTAACCGCCCGAAGGTTTCTTGTTAACCTGGGCGATTTCACGAGTGCGATCACGTTGGGTTTGGAAATGTATGGCTTTTTTGTACCAGGAGTTGATGGTGGACGGGATGGTGTCCATCCCCATGATTTTTGACATTAGGGGTGCGGGAATTCCGGACGCGAAGTACCAGATCAAGACATTGGGGTCAGTGATGTGCGCGAGGGTGACTTTGTTCTTGAACTCTGAGATATAGTTCTACAGAGTCATGGCATGGGACTTGTCCTTCTTGGGGACAACACGGGTGGTGAATAACCAGGCAACAGCATTGCTGATGGTATCGTGGTGTTCAAAGGCTTTCTTAAAGGCGACCTTGAAGTCATTGAAAGAACCTAAGCTAGGGGTGGTGAGAGTGAGGGCGGTCTGTCGAAAAGTACCAGCCCAAGTACGAGCGGATCCCTCAGTCATATGAGAGAGGGCGAAGGCGACCTTCTTGGCATTGGTGTTATAGACATCACTGTTTACCAAAAGGTAGGTTTCTACGGTGTTGAGCCATTCAATGGCTCGGTCATAGGATCCATTGAAAGTCCGAGGGGCTGCAAGGCGAGTTCTATGGTGCGTGAGGACATACCCAAAGGGGACGAGGGTGATGTCAGTTGAACGGGAGAAGGGAGTTGGAACAATGGGTTCCGGGCGACGGGAGTGGGAGACGGAGGAGTGGGGATTCAAGGAATGGAGAGAGAGGAGGAGAGCTGATGGGATAATTCAACCTCTTCGAAGACTTCTTCTCGAGAGGGTAGGGAAACGTCGGGGAAGATATCTAGAGGGTCTTTGGGTTCTTCCTCATTGGATTCCAAGGTAGATTCAGGGGATTCGACGGGTTCTGGCCGACAAGGTCGCCAGAGAGAGTCATAGGGGTTTCGGCGAGAAATGGTGACGGCTTACGTAGAAGTAGCTGGTAGCGAGAGCTTAGACCTTTTGTTACGCTCGACCTGGGTAGGACCGAATGTAGCCCTTGTTGGGCAAGAGAGGTCTAGGGCAAGGGGTATCCTTGGACGCGTAAGCGTACACAAGGCGAAGTGAGTCATCCTGTGGTGAAGTCCCAAGATGACACCAAGGAGACTGGTCGAGTAAGACTGGGTTGAGGGTTCAAAGGGATCCGCTGGGCACAGAGTGCAACAACAGCGGCAAGGAGACTGGACACAGGGGCTCAATAGCTCACCTGACCGGGTCAAGGGTTCAAGGGGACCGGATGAGTATCTGGGTCAAAGATAGGACGAGGAGCCGAGAGCGAGTGAGGAACCGAGTAGATTTCCTTAGCGATGTGACAAGTACTAGGGAGTACAAGGGAGGTCTAAGCTAAGGGTTGACTACGGAAGAGTCACATATTTATATGTACGAGTTCGGCGCACGGACCATGGGAAACGAGTACCAAAGATGGAATAGGAATAAGGATGACATGTTGTACAATAAATGGGAGCCAATGAGAAGGCGACGCCTCATTAGAATTACAAATAGAAAAGATGGCATGATGACTGCGGAGGCATGTGATAAAACAGCAATGGCTGGATGGAAGAAGTCACGTGACGACAAGGAGAAAAGATGTATGAGGCGGGAGTTGAATGAGCGACTCATAAGAATACAACGCAAGGTTAATCGTGTAAAAAAGAAAAGAGAACTGGTGAATCATAACAATATCTAGGGCTTTTCCGAGTGAGCGGAAAAAGTGGGACACAAACTCCAAACCTTTATCGGAGGTGATATGGGAGGGGACTCTGTGCTTAGAAAAGACATGGAGTAGGAAGAGCTTCGTGAGCTCTGGAGATGTGATGGTGTTGTGTGTCGGGATGAATATGCATTGCTTGGAGAGGTGATCCACGATGACAATGATAGTGGTGTAACTGGAGGAAGCAGGGAGCTGTTCGATGAAGTCCATGAGGTGGAGTTCCATGGCTTCTCGGGGATGGGAAGTTGCTTCAATAATCCATAAGGCTGGTGTCTCAAAACCTTTGTGTGGGTGCAGGATGTACAGGAGGAAATGTATTCCTTGACAAATGACCTGATTCCTGGCCAGGTGTATTCACAGTGAATGAGTTCCAAAGTCCAGTTCTGATCAAAATGTTCAGAGAGTGGATGATCATGTTTGTAGTGGAGTACTCGGAGTTGAAGGTCATTTGCATCGAAGACATAGATGTGTTTGTCGAGACGGAGGAATCCATCGTCATCGACTGACCAACGAGAGTCAGAGGGATTGGACATGTGGAGTTTGGCTAAAGGATCTGAGGGAAGCGTGGAAAGGATGTCATTGTGGAGTTGTTCCACATCAAACAGGGTGCTAGCTCGGAGTACCAGAGCTGCAAGGTGTTACGACTTGCATGTATACTTTTCTCTTCGTCTATGTTTTCTCTCGACTTGTCTATGGACTACTGTGTCAGTTGTTCAAGCTCCGCTTGACGTGTTTCTTTATCTTCTTCTTTACTCATCATTGTTTAGTCATACGACGTGTCAGTGTTGTTCTATCTCTTTCCATTACCTTCTACACTTATGCATTGCAACACATCATTCTTATTCCATACCCTTCTATGGGTTTCTATAATGATGTGTATATACCTCTTTTATACTTTACTTCTCAGGCTCATCTCATATATAAACTGAGTCCCTGCATCGATGTAACTCTAGCTTAGACCTACTCAGTCTACCTTATACATCGCTGCCTTTTCCTCCTCTCAATTTCCTCTAAGCCCGGCTCTTCTCGAGTCGTCATCCTCGCCTTCATCTACCACCTTAGCCATTGCTAGGGAAGTCTCCGCCTTCTAGCGTGTACTGGTTGGTCGTACCACCACTTGGAAGTCCCTTGTGGAAGTCATCACCGGACTCTGTCGTTGAGTCACCTCCTTCGTCCTATCTTTACTGAGTTCTGCTTGTCCAATCCTGGGCCAAGCGTAACAAAAGGTCTAAGCTCTCTTGAAGAGGCTACCACCATCGTAAGCCTCCTTTCACCACAGCCATTCCTCCACGACCAGACCCCCATTGGGGCCTTGCTTGAACCCCCGCCCCCATCGAATCACCCTTTGAAGAATCTACTTCCAAGGCCGACGAAGAAGAAGAAACCTTCTTTGCCCCTGACCTTACACTTCCATCTCAGGAAGAACAATGCGAGACTGCTAGTCTCTCCCATCAGCTCTCTGCCTCGCTCTCCACACCAAGGTTGCCTACTCCCCCATCTCCTACTCCAGTCATCCACCACCCCTCCTTCCAACTCCCTTCCCTCTTCCCTTCCAGGTCACCCTCTCCGGTCATGTCTCGACCTTCCGAATTTTGTATCGGAACTCCTGAAGTGTTTGACGGGTCTTACAAAAACGCCATACCCTGGCTTGACTCTGTCTGCTTCTACCTCACCATCAACGAGGATGTTTATGATAAAGATGCAAAGAGGATCGCCTTCGCTCTTTCCTATATGACCAAAGGGTCCGCCCTGACCTGGGCTTCTACTTTCTGACAAAATGCCCTCTCCAGGACAACTATCTCCACCGGCTCCTTTTCCTCCTTTGTCACCAAGTTTGAAACTGCGTTCAAACACCACGACACCATCGGAAATGCTGTCTCCTGGCTTTCCACCACCTGCATCATCTGAAAGAAGGACAACACCTATGACCCCCCCCCTCATGAAATACATTTCCCAGTTTCAACATCATGTCACTGTCGCTAACATCACCGACCCTAATGTCCTCATCCAATTTTTCTCCGCCGGGATTCCCTCCTTCCTCATGCACCACATTATGGGTATGGATACTGTTCCTTCCACCATTGATGACTGGTACAAGAAGGCGATTCACTTCCAAACCCAGTGGGAACACGCTGATGAGATCGCTAAGTACTATACTAAATCCATTTGTCAATCCACCCATACCTTCACCACCCCAAAACCCACCAGGGACCCTGATGCCATGGATGTTGATGTCATTTGTATCACCAAGCTTACTCCTGAAGAGAGAAAACACTGCATAGAGCAGAAACTCTGCTTCTGCTGCTGGAAACCCAGCCACTCCAGTACTACGTGTACTACCTTTGCCCAAACCGAGAGAAAGGTGAAAAAAGTTAAGGAAGAAGAACTTCCCAAGCTAGAGGACTCCGAGGACGACGATGACAAAGAAGCTGTCCGAAGAATCTCCTTCACCCCAATGGATTTTTAGAACAGGAGACTTCCTCGACGCAAGTCCTCCCTCTCCTTTTCAAATATGCCACCGTAGTTGTACCCTCTGTAACTAAAGCTATGCAAATCCCAGTTCAGATCATTGTACCCTCGCACACTATGAAAGTCGTCGACACCTGTGCCCTCATCGATAGTGGTGCAGATATCTCCTGCATTGACTACGACTTCGTCCAGAAGAACTGCCTTCCAACCCAGAAACTTCCCATGCCCGTTCGCACCTGAAACGTGGATGACTCTTTCAACAAGAATGGTACTATCCGTTACACCACCACCTTGTTCCTGAACATCGAAGGGATCGCCCGAAAGGTACTCTTCCATGTTATGTCCCTAGGATGGGACAACATTGTTATGACCGCATAACAATGGAACACCAAGGTGTATTCCAAGTCTAGTCTTCCTACGGTTCTATAAACCATATGTCCTAGGGCTTATGACTGGCCTAGGTCTTAGCCTTCAGCGAAGGACTTAAGAGACAATGGATACCTAGGACGAAGCCTAGTATCGAGCAGAGAGCGAGAGATGAGGCAAGTGAAGAGAAACTTTACACTGTAGATTGTGTAGGTCTAAGTTAGAGATACAAGTATAGAGTGGTGAGGTTTATATATGGTAAGAGTAAGGTTCAAGCAGAGCTTGAATATACATAAGGGCAGGCAAGACGTGAGTCATGTGATGAATTGTGTTGTGTACGTGACTAGGTAAAGGAATACAACACGTATGAGAGAACGTGTTAGGAGGCAGTGTCTGCGGGATAAATAGGAACAACTCGGGGAATATAGGAATGGAATGGAGAGAATCAGGTTGGGAGAAATAGGATCAGAAAGGCTGTTCGAGGCTATGCTCGAAGCAGTCCTCGTAGGCTGTGTCTGGCACAGTGTAGTCCGTGAGGGAAGCGACAATGTCATTCCAAAGAGAAGACTCCGGGATGAGGGAGTCGAGAATAGGAGAAGGAATAGGAGAACAAAAGGTAGGGGGTCCACCAACCATAACATTACCCCCATTGTACGTTTGAAGTTCCATCTCAGAACCATTAGTCCTTGTCTCCGGGGTTGACGTCGTAGGACAGGTCCCAAGTGAGGGGATCGATGTCCCAGCTAGAGCAAGAGGCGGCGAGGTGTCCTTGTTGTTCACAGAGGGTGCAACGTCGTAGGGGACATTCAGATTTTGGGTGACCAGGAGCGAGTTCGTGACAGACGGAGCAATGGTACTGTGGACAGTAGGCCAGAATGTGCCCCAACTGCCAGCATTGGTAGCACCGTAGGGGGACCATGGATATGGGAAAGGCACCGGGTGGGGTAGGGCCAGAAGAGGGGTCCATAGGAGATTGGGGACCACTATCCATGGCTGTCGCTGTGCCATAGGAATCAGATCCAGGGGAGGACAATAGGTCCTTAGATCCGTCTGGAACGTTGCTGCGTGGGGATGGGCTGGTTCTGGTTGGTACATCCAGAACGAGGGAAAGGTCACGGGGGGGTACTGATGGAAGCCCTGCAGAGTAGAGGAGAACACGGGGACGTCGTCTGAGGCGATGAGGGGACCGAGGGTCGGCTGGTACGATAGGGTGGGAAGATATGGGGGTGGAGGGGGTGGTGGGGATAAGGGTGGTTGGATGTGGGAAGTCAAGGGAGGAGTGGTGGGCAAGGAGGTCACTTGCTCACTCAAGGACAAGATTAGTTCTTCGATTGCTAAGGCTTCCGTCGACATCCGAGGGAGTGGGGGTTGGGGAGGAGTCAATTCCTCTATGATCATCATCAACGTCCTTGGTGAGGGGGTCATTGTTGTAGTAGGCAGCTCTCGCCACTTCTGGGAGGGCGAAGATGACGGGGTTGAGGACGTGGGCAATGAGTGCGAGTGGGAGGAGGGAGATCCAGAAGTTGAGTCCTTCATGGTGAAGGGCGTCAAGAGTGGAGTTTCTGATCTCAATCGAGGCCTGCTCGATGGCAGCGAGGGGAGTGACATTTGTTGTCTTGCCTGAGAGAGGAGAGACTGAGGGGATAGGGAGACTTGCCGAGTTCCAGGCGGCCCAGGGGAGAAGGGATCAAAGGACGGTGAATTGTCTATAGGAGTGAACGAGGGGGGGAAGACCTCGTTGCAGGAGTAATAGGGCAGGGTGCACAGGGCGGAGTATGTCTCTGAATTTTTGAGGAAGGCAACATAGACTAGACGACGAGCGTAAGAGGGGAGGCGAGTGATGTGCGTGGAGATAGGGACAGTGGCGAGGAAGGGGAAGACCATGGGGAGATGGTGGTTGGAGGATAAGAGGCGTTCAGAGTCCGACTCTCTTTTTATACTCCTTTAGCACTGCTTTGGCATTCCCAAAATTACGTTCTGGTTCCCATGTATTTTCCGCATTGGAATATCCGCGCCAGTGCACCAAATATTGTCGTCGAGCCGAGTTCCCCCGATGATTTATAATGGCGTCAATTTCGAATTTCTCTTCTGTCCCGATAAGTTCCGGGGGAGGATGAGTGAAATTGGGACCATGTTCCGCGGTTTCCCAATAAGGGGAGAGGAGGGAGGCATGGAAGACATTGTGGATCTTCCATTGTTTTAGGAGGGCCAGTTTGTAGGCTATGGAAGAGATCACTTGCGTGATCATGAACGGACCAGTCCATTTTGGGGAGAGTTTTTGAGAGGGGACTTGTAGGCGAAGGTTCTTTGCTTCTAGCCATACCTTGTCTCCGACTTTCCATGGGACGAACTTTGAATGTACTCATGACTTCATTCGTGTTTGGGCGAGTTCATATGCAGCTTCAGCCTCTAGGCAAGCTGTGTCCAGGTGGGAGAGTTGAGTCTCTAGGGTGGGGATGAAGGTTTTGCCGAGTGGGGGATAGGCACGAGGTTCGTATCCCATCAGGAGGGAGAATGGAGTGCGATTGGTGACTGAGTGAATTGCATTGTTGTGGGTATATTCCGCCATCGGCAGGAGTTCCAGCCATTTGTGTGGTTGTCCATTGCAAAAGATGCATAGATAGGTTTCCAATTCCTGGTTGTAGCACTCGGTTTCACCATCAGTCTGGGGATGGTAAGCTGTGGAAAGGGAGATATTGTATTGCAGGATATGAGCTAACTCCCAAGCGAACGCAGAGGCAAATTGTGGGCCCCGATTAGAGATGAGTTTGTCGTGGAGTCCAAAGCGTTTGAAGACGTGGGTGAAGAATAACTGGGCAATGCCCGCAGCATCGATGGTTTTTGAGCAAGGAGCAAGAATTACCCCCTTACTAAGACCATGGTCGACCACGACCATGACAGAATTGAGACTGTTGACGGGAGGGAGGGAGGTGATCAAATCCACCGAGAGGTGGCTAAAGGGGCACGAGGTGGCCACCGCAAGAGGAACAAGGGGGGGAATGGTGGGATGGGTATGGACCTTGTGGCTCTGGCAGAGAGCACACCCGGTGACGAACCGGTGAACAAAGGCAGAGAGACCCGGCCACCAGTAGTCGCGAGAGAGGAGAGCGACGGTACGAAGGTGTCTGCCATGGCCACCAGAGGAGGAGGTGTGGATGGAAGTGACGAGGGCATGATGGGCATCGGGGGAAATATAAAGGTGATTCTGGAAATAAAGACGACCATCGGTAAAAGACCAGTCATCGGGGTGGGTGCGGCCAAAGAGGGATTCCCCTGCCTCCATGCTCTTGAGGGTGCTGAGGACAAGTGGATCAGTGGAGGAGGAGGTGGAGATCTTATCGACGAGGGTGAGGTCAATGGTGCAGATCTGCAATTCGAATGCAGAGGAAGGAAGTAATTGGACATCTGTGTTGTCGGAAGAGGTGTTGACCCCATCGCGATGGGATAAGGCATCCGCCGGCCCAATCTGGGAGCCAGGGAGAGCAGTATAGTCCAAGTCAAAGTCCTGGAGGAAAAGGAGCCATCTGGCCTGATGGCGAGAGAGCTTGTGAGGTTCCTTGAAATAGGTAAGATTCTTGTGATCTGTAAGGATCTTGACATGGTGGGGGGAACCGAGAAGGTTCTGCCGCCACTCCTCTAGACCTCATATGACTGCAAGGAGTTCACGGTCATAGATGTCGTAGTTCCGTTCCGCAGGAGAGAATGTCTGGGAGAGATACCCGCAGGGGCAAAGGTCGCCATTGGGGTCGGCCTGCATGAGAACCGCGCCGGAGGCCGTCAGAGAGGCATCCATCATGAGGGTAAAGGGGTGGGCGGTGTCGGGGAAGGTGAGGACCGGGCAAGTGGTGAAGGCGTGTTGCAGGGCATGGAATGCAGAGATGTGTTGGTCAGTCCATGTCCAGGGAGAATCCTTCTTGGTGAGATCCAAGAGGGGGCGGGCAAGGGTGGAGAACGAGGGGATGAATTTCCGGTAGAAATTGCAGAAGCCCAGGAAGGACCGAACGTCTTTGACACAAGTGGGGTAAATCCATTCCTCAATGGCTTTGAGCTTGGTAGGGTCCATCTGGACGCCTTGGCAGTTAATGACTAAACCGAGGTAGTTGACCTCTGTAGCAGCAAAGGTGCATTTTTCCAATTTCAAGAACATTTCGTGTTCTCGAAAATGTTGGAGGACCTTCCGAGTATATTCCTCCTGGAGGGTGGGGTCGGAAGAGTGGATGAGGAGGTCGTCCATATAGATGATCAACTACCCTTCTGCAAGGAAGTCTCCGAAGAGGTCGTCCATGAAGGCCTGGAATGTGGCGGGAGAGTTACACATGCCAAAGAACATGATGGTGGGTTCAAAGAGCCCAAAGGGGGTAACGAAGGCGGCCTTCCAATGATCCTCCGGTTTGATGAGGATATTGTTATATCCCCACCGCACATCAAATTTGGTGAAGATGGAGGACCCGCAAACTTTGTCCACTAGATCAGATATAAGAGGGAGGGGATAAGTGTTCTTGATGGTATGAGAGTTCAGATAACGATAGTCTTGACAAGGATGAAGTTTACCATTCTTCTTCTAAACAAAGAAGAAGGGGAAGGCTTGGGGAGATTTGGATGTGATGATCTTCCCTGAGGCTAGGTGTTCGTCTATAAACTCTCTACATGCTAC
Source organism: Boletus sensibilis (assembly GCA_038092655.1). NCBI lineage: Eukaryota > Fungi > Basidiomycota > Agaricomycetes > Boletales > Boletaceae > Boletus > Boletus sensibilis. The sequence continues at coordinate 5,941 of JBBPQU010000145.1, read as the reverse complement.
CTGTTCTGCTAGAGCTAGGGGGTAGTTCTTTGCGCGTCTGGGAATGAATGAGTCTTTGAGTTCAATGGCATGGTCATAGGGTCAAGAAGGAGGGAGTTTCGTGGTATTCTTCTTATCGAAGACATCTGCGAACGTCTGATATTTGGGGGGGAGAATGACCTTTGTCTTCTCCGCCTGTTGGGCAATGGTGGTGGACAGTGTAGTGCATCGTACAAGGTATTCCGGTACCTTGATGGAATTGGTGTGTGCCTGAAGAAATTGTGCACATTGGAGAGGTCCTTTCTGTTGAAAGGCAGAGAACAGTTTCCGGTGAATGTGTTCCTCTTCTTGTTGAACAGTACTATAGTATACCATAACTAATAGATAGTTCACATGTCGCTAGACACTACATAGTAGAACTCAGCTCTCTGAGTTTCAATATCACTCTTGATTCACATCGAGCATCATCTCAGTTAGCAATCAACCACTGCAGGTAAGTACTAAGTGATCTGCGTAATGCCTGTTTTCTACAGGTTATGAGCCCCGAGTGGCGTGTTGTGTGAGCTTGCTCGCCACCACCACTTGGATACCTGTGCCTGCCGTCTCATGTGTTTCACGCCAACTCTGAGCAACAAGTTGCGTTTCAGTGTGAATTCTTCGCCGAAACATATGTGACTCCATGAGATCTATGGGGAGACTCTGTCACCCGGATCCTTGGGCTCTAGGCATCATAAGCGCGACTCCTTTCGCCACCTTTTCTTGTTCTTTAACTTGATCGGTACTGACGTCCTATCCCAGTTTCCAAACAGTTTACCATGTCCTCCTCCAAAGACAACCTCTCTTCCGTCATCCCCATCCTCACCGGCCCCAACTACCAATCCTGGGCCCCCAAGATGAAGGCTTTCCTTCGCTCCCAGGCCCTCTGGTATGTCATGGCCACTACACATCCCGTCCTAGACAACAAAAAATCCAATGTTGCTGCCATCGAGGCATGGGACCGTGAGGACGACCAAGCCATGGGTCACCTCATCCTCAAGCTTGACTCCCACCTCCAGAACAAATACCAGTCCGCCGCCATAGCTGTGCAGATCTGGATGGGCCTCCAGACTCAGTTCTCCAAGCCCTCCATTGCCTCCGTCTACACAGAGTTTAAAGCAATGATGGATACCACCATCCCCGAAAACAATCATCCCACCAACGCCTTCCTGAAACTCTCCGCCCACTTCACTCACCTCAAAGAGTACAACTACAAGGTGTCGGCTTCCGTCCAAGCGATGATCATTCTCACCAAACTCCCACGTTACATGGACGTGATCGCCCAGGTCCTCAACTTAGGACCAGTCGATGACATCACCGACCCCACCAAAGAGGTGAAGCCCCCCACCTTCACCCAGATCAAGTGCATGGCCACCATGTTGTGGCACCAACATGTTGCGCGGCATAAGCCCCAAGGTGAACATGCCAATAAGATCAGCGCTGTCAAGTGCAAGGGCCAGGACCCACAGTTCTCACAGCAGCAGCAGCAAGGCTCCTCCAGCCAGCAGCAGCAGCAACAGCAGGGTAATGCGGACGGGAAGAAGAAGAAGAAGCATCGGGGCCCTCGCTCTGAAGCCGGTAAGAAAAAGCAGGAGGATCACTGCAAGGTGAATGCTAACTCTACCGAGGCGCCTACCACCTCCTTTGCATTTGCAGCGCCGGTCATCGAACCGGCATCAACTATTTTCACCATGCCTCTCGTCGACCCTCATTGACTCGCCCACACCCCCGGTGCGGCCCACTATGGCCCACCCACTTTTACTCAGACCCTTAACACAGTCTCTCTCGCTCGCCGTCTTGAAGTCCCAGCGACCATCAAGATAGTCTCTCTCGCTCGCCGTCTTGAAGTCCCAGCGACCATCAAGACAGTCCACCGCCTAGACCCGGTTGCTAACCACGGTCCCACTTTTGGTGCCTCCAAGGCATCAGCCTCCACCTCCCTCTTTGGCCACCAACACTCCACCTTGCTCTCCCGCCGTCTCGGCATGGAGAATTTCGGCTCCTCTGGGTTCTCCCAGATCCACCAGGACGCCTACATCGAGGACATCTCCAACAAACTGTTGGACCGCCTCGAAGATGACATTGAGGCGAGTACGGCCTATCAGGTCGACGACGAAGACTGCGTCTCCCTTGGCTCGGAACAAGGGGGAGACTACTATATGGACTATGAGCAGTATTTTAACCTGGATGCGACAGTCTCGGACCATCAGTATGTGTTCCCATCCTCCTCACACCTCACAGACACTGATGAGCGATTTTATTCACCACAGTTTGTAGAGTATATATTCTTGTCTGTCGTAGGTAGTGATGATATGGACAATCTACTACCGCTATCCGATTATGCAGAGTGCGACTCGTGTGATAAGCACAATGCCACCAGTAAGGGTAAAGCGCGGATAATGGATCTTGAAGACCAGATGTGGCTTCTCAATTCAGGAGCTTCCTCCCATTTCACCAACAACATCGATGATTTTGTCGAGTACCAAGTCTTTACAGAGCAACGGTACACCCAGACAGCCAGCGGTCGTGCTCCTATCAAAGGGCATGGCACCGTCCTAATTCAATTCAAGGGCAATGTTGTGCGATTATCACCAACTATCTATATGCCTGACTGTTCCTTGAAGCTTATATCGCTCGGAACACTACTTAAGGACAACTGTCTCTACTCTATCAGCTCACTGAAGCAGATACACATACACAATAAGTGTAACAATCAGCGTTTGATTTCTTTTCATTCGCATGGCGAAAGTACAATGTACTGGGTCAGAGCACCTGCCATTAAAACATCGACTAGCGTGAATCTTGATATGATCGCCGTCGATTATGAATTACTTCATCGCCGCCTAGGCCATCCTTCACGGGATGTCCTGCGTGCTGGGCAAAAACATATTAAAGACTTCCCGGACGTGAACATTCCGTCCACTGAGCCAGTTTGTCCCGGCTGTCAGCTAGGCAAACAAGCCAATTGCCCCTTCTCTTCTAATGAAGTGCGCGTGAGTAAACCCTTTGAACTTGTGCACTCAGATCTTAAGTCATTCGAATGGAATCATACCACAGGCACAAGTACGTCATCATATTTTATGACGATTATACATCCATGGGCTGGGTTCAACGCCTGTGCACTAAGGATCAGGCCTTATCGGCCACAAAGGAGTTTATAAAATATGTCCAAACTCAATACAACACGCCTATCAAAGGGTGGATGTCCGATGGAGGGGGAGAATACAAATCAAAAGCCTTCGGGCAATTGATGCGCGACAATGGAATTCATGTCTATGATTCTGCGCCTCATACCCCACAGCAAAACGGATGTGCTGAGCGATTTATTCGCACCATCATGGACAAGGCTCAGGTGATGCGTCTTCACACTTGCCTACCTCCTTCTTACTGGGAATTTGCAGTAATGCATGCGGCTCACATTTATAACTGCACCCCTAAGAAAGGGCTAAACTGGAGGACGCCCTATGAACTTTCATTCAAAGTTCCTCCAACTGTTTCCCATCTCCGTGTCTTCGGATGCGGGGCGTATCTTCATTTACCAGTGGACACTCGTGGAGGCAAGCTGCAGCCTAAGTCTCAGCTAATGATCTACCTAGGGGTTGCTCCTGGAAATGAGTGCAATTATCTATTCATGTGCCCGGACAACTCCCTCCACACCTACGCACATGCAGTGTTTGATGAGAACCTGTTCCCTCACTGTGCTGGGGCTCGGCCTCACAAGCCTGTGAGCGAAATTCCTCGCCACCCCCACCAGCATGACCCACCAGTGGCCCCTCCATCTGATGATGTTGAGGATGATTTGCCACCACCATCACCACCTCGTGGTTGCCAACCACAAATTGCGCCACCTCCTGTGTGAGATCCCTCGCCTGACGCTCCTACAGAGCACACTAGGACCCCCTCCCCACCTCCGCCTGTTACTCCTCCTCGGAGGATTCCACAGTTGGATGCGCCACCTGCTGTACCTCCTAAGCGATCCGCGCGCGAACGTCGCCCCCCACTGAGGCCTGGGAATGTATATGGAGAGCGCAAAAATCCCACTAAACAGATTAAGGAGATTGAACGAATTACTCGTTGGAGAGAACTCACAGGCCAATCACAGCCTCCTGTGCCGGCAACACCGCCAGTTCCTGGTGCAATGCCTCCATCCCCCTCTCCTTCCAAAGACGATGTTGAACGCATAGTCCATGAAGGGGGAGAAGCACTGGTTTCTTACCTGTGCGCAAAGGCTGTCCCTTTGGACAACAAGGGCCCAGAGCCCAATTATCGTGAATGGTCCTACCGAGACATTCAGCACTTACCCAAATCAGAGCAAAGCAATGGTTTGAGGCCTGTAACAAGGAGCTCACGATGTTGAAAGAGCATAAAGTGTATGAGGCAGTTGACCGCCCAACAAACCGCAAGGTTATTAAAAATCGTTGGGTTTTCGATGTTAAATCAGACGGTCGGAAGAAAGCACGGTTAGTTGCGAAGGGATTCTTGCAAACCGAAAACCTAGACTTTGATCAAATATTCAGCCCAGTGGTGTGATTTGAGACAGTGCATTGCATGCTCACCCTTGCCGCCCTTGAAAACTGGCACATATCCGGTCTCGATGTGAGATCTGCCTATCTATATGGCAAATTGGATGAGGAAATCTATATGGAATTCCCTGAAGGATTCACCCCTCCTCATCTCAAGGGGAAAGTTCTTAAATTACTCTGTGCTCTATATGGGCTTAAACAAGCAGGACTAGCTTGGTGGAAGGCTCTAAACGAGTCTATGAAAGAACTTGGCTTTGAGCGTCTCAAAACTGACGCCAGCCTCTTTATATTCAAGAAAGGCAAACAATTCGTCCTCGCAATTATATACATCAACGATGCCTTGTTCTGTGGTCCCTCAAAGGCCCTAGTTGAGAAACTAAAGGCTGCCTTTATGAAAAGGTGGGAATGCCGCGATCTCGGAGATGCTTGCGAATTCCTCCGGATGAACATCCATCGAGATGGTCGCCGATTGTTAATTGATCAGCGTGAATACCTTGAAAAAGTACTTGAAAGGTGTGGCATGATAAATGCAAGGCCCACTCGTACACCCTTACCTCAAGGTTATCAACCTGAGAAGAATGTAACCCCTGTCAACCCGGAACTTCGGATGCGATTCCAGACAGTGATCGGCTCATTAATGTATCTTATGCTTGGTACTCGCCCTGACATTGCTTACGCTGTCACACAAATGGCGCGAATGGCTGCCAATCCATCCCAAGAGCACTTAGATAGGGCTCTTTATATTTGTCGTTATCTTATCGGTACTCACGAATACTCGCTTGTCTTCGACGGATCATCAGGAACCGGCTTAACCGCCTGCACAGACTCAGATTGGGGTGCAAATCCTGATACTTGCCACTCCCAAACGGGATTTTACATTAAATTGGCGAATGCAGTTTTCCTCTGGAATTCACACCTCCAGAAAACCACAGCTCTCTCTTCCACAGAAGCTGAATACATGGCTTTGAGTGATTGTTCTCGCCAAGTCTTATGGATCAAACAAATGTTTGGTGAATTAGGTTTTGATTTACAACCAATTCCTATTTGTGGTGACAATCAAGGTTCCATTTTTATGGCCAACAATCCTGTTACTGAGCGTCGCACAAAACATATTCCCATTCATTTTCATTTTGTATGTGATGCCGTTACCGATCGGCACATAGAGATTTTCTATATCGAAGGGACTGACAATCCTGCCGATATGTTCACCAAGAACCTTGGATATGTCAAATTCGAGCAGTGTAGATTTCAAATCGGTCTTGTGTTCAAACACGCCACTAGCTGGAACTAGTTGTGCGATGTAAACTACCACTCTTATGCTTGTGCATTGAATGGCACGCTGAGCAAGGGGGAGTGTTGAACGGTACAGTAGTATACCATAACTAGTAGATAGTTCACACGTC
>JBBPQU010000144.1:0-35170 GCA_038092655.1 Boletus sensibilis | reverse complement strand
TTACTCTCCACTCTGAGCTCATCGACATCACCGTGGAAAGTGGATTCGGTTTTGGCTTTGACGCGACCCTGGCCTACCGATGGAATGGCGCCTCCCAGGAAAGTTTCGTAGGTGCCAGTTGTGAGAGCGTCGGCCAAGTCTAGACCACTTCGGGATGCCTTGTGCTGTCGTTGACGGACGGAGAGGGTTCCATCTGACATACCAGCGGCGATGTGTGTTGAGTCTGGCTGTGAGCAGCATGAGTGGGAGCGAAAGTGAGGGAGAAGGATGCCTACCGAGATAGCGAGAGAGAGAAGAGGGGCGGGATAACGCATTGTGTGGACGACCTTGTAAGCGGCGATGTCGTACACTTTTACCATCTGATCGAGGCTTCCGGTGAGGAGGCGAGCGACGTTGGGATCAAAGGCGAGGGATGTGATGGTTTTTTGGTGATTGGACAGGGCACGAATGCAACGACCACCGGCATTTAGATCCCAGACACGCAAGATGGGGCCGGCGGCGGACAATGCAACAGTGCCGGACGGAAGGACGAGGACCTGTTCGACGGGGGACGCGCCGGGGGAAGCGGCGCCCATGAGGAGCTCACACTGACCGGTACGAGAATCGAAGAGCCTGATGGTTGCGTCATACGAGCCGGTGAGGACGAGATGGGGATTTGAGGGTGATACCTGGCCGGAGCGGACGTAGTCGGAATGGGCGGCAAACGTCACGATTTCGGACTGGGAAGGGATGTCCCAAAGCTTGACGGTTGTATCGTCGGAGCAGGAAAGGACATTGGTAGGGGCGAGGGGGGAAAATTTGGTGACATGGACGGGTTGCTTGTGGGAATCGAAGGTGCGGAGGATGGCGCGAGAATTGACGTCGAAGAGCTGGGAGGTGGATTAGAGAGGGGAGCATGGTGAGGGGAAGACGGACCTGGACAAGGCCGGTGTCGTCGCCGGCGACAAGGAGCTTTCCGTCGTGGCGGAGGTGGGCGCTGCGTGCGACATCCTTGAACCTGGATATGGTCTTTACGACCTTTTGGGTGCGTAGGGCGTAGATCTGTACGCGGGTAGCTGCGGTGACTGCGTACCTGTGTGGTCTTTGGGGGGCGAAGTGGACGGCGGTGACTGGAGCGTACTCCTTGACGAAGACGGGGCGCTTGAACTGGCGCCAGTAGCGAGACTCTGGACTGTGTCTTGACCCGTGCGGACGAGGAGGTCTCTGCACGACCACGGCCTGGTAGTCCATCGCTGGCTCGGAACGAACTCTGCAGAAAAAACACACCGAGGGCAGGACCCCTGAGAGTGCAGCGGACCCCCGAACGGAGATAAGATGATCAGCTTTAAAAGATTTGACCTCCGTCGACTCTCCTCTTCATCCTACTTGCATCATGTTGCTCTACGAGGACATCTTAACAGGCGACGAGATAGTCTCAGATGCCTTCCCTCTGTGCGTCTCCTCTTTCCCTCAACCCGCACCCCCTCACCTCTCCCTCTCCCCAGCAAGCCCGTCGACGACATCGTCTACGAGATCGACTGCCAACTCATCATCGTCAAGCCTGGCGCAGACGTCAACATCGGTACGTACCACCCCTCCTATCTATCCCTTACTCACCTTCACACAGGGGCCAACCCCTCCGCCGAGGAACAAGCCGAGGCCCTCGAGGACGGCGCCGAGCAAGTCAACAACGTAGCCCACTCGTTCCGCCTCCAGTCAACCACGTTCGATAAGAAAAGTTACCTCGTTCATCTCAAGGTACACCTTGTTTCTCCTCCCATCTCCTCCTCATGGCACCCGGACTATAGGGATATATGAAAGCAGTCAAGGCCAAGTTGCAAGAGAAGAACCCAGACAGGGTCGAGGCATTTGAAAAAGGTGCCGCTGCATATGCTAAAAAGATAGTTGCCAACTTCAAGGACTACGAATTTGTGAGTCTCTTCCTCTCTTCCTCGTCTTCACTCTGAATGTTCTTCAGTACACTGGCGAAAGCATGAACCCTGATGGCTTGGTTGCCCTGCTCAACTATCGCGTGAGTTTCTTTCTCCCTAGCCCCCTTGAGTTGATCTTCATCTTCCCATCAGGAGGATGGCACAACCCGTGAGCCTTTCCTGCCAAACCTCTTCACTCTTTCGGTCTCATCTTCTCTCTAGCATACTTCACTGTCTGGAAGGATGGCCTTAAGGAGGTCAAACTTTAGTATTCCTCTCCGATGTTCATGTTTCGTCCTCGGGCACAATTAAGTTTGCAGATCAGAATCATATATGAATCCAAGATAGAAACAACCGTGTTTTGATCTCCTAATTTACCACCAGCCGTCATATATCATAGTTCGTCGTGCGCACCTGTGGGAGCCTCAAACACAGCCTGAGCATCCACCGGCGTCTCTGTCACTGTCTGGGGCTTCAGGTCGTTCTTCGCGTGTCCCTCCACGAAAGCTATCAGGCTCTCCAACGCACGGTCACCATCGTAATCAATGAATTCACGCGAACCGGCGGGCTTAAACTTGAGTGTTGGGAAGCCCGCAATACGGAAAGGAACAGATTCTGGCAAGTCATTTTCCTGCGCTTCGAGCTTTCCACTGAGGAAATGTGAGCTTCCGAGTGGAAATAATCATCTATTCATCTCTCACATGATGATCTGATCCTTCACACTAGCAAAGTGGTCGCCGAGAGAATCCCAGGTGGGCTTCAAGCGCTTGCAGTGGCCACACCTTCATGCAGTAACGTAAGATGGTGTCATTCACAAAAACCAAGGGCCACATACCAGGTAGCATAGAACTCGATGAAAACGTCTTTCGAGTCATCAAAGACGACTTCGTCAAATTGCTGGCCGACGAGGGTAAACACACTCTCGTCCTGAGTCTCAGGAATCGGTTGGCTCTTCAACTTTGGAAGGAGTTTGCCGTCAACGTAATCAGCAACCATCGCCGAAACAGCCTCGGGCTCAACAGCCTTGTCCTGATCGTAAGGATACTTGAGTTGTTTCTGAAGGTCTTGGACAACGAAGCTAGGCCACTTGGGCTCGGCGAGGTTCAGGGCCTTGGCGTGGTCACCGAACTTTGTCGCATCAATCCAGACAAAGTTGACCTTGCCACGATATTGGGACGCGACGGTCTTGAGCGACTCGATGTCACTTTGGCTGTTCTCATCAGCCGGGTCAACAAAGAGGTATGCCAAGGGCTTTCCGCTGGTAGCGTAGAGAGCATATGTTTCGCCGTTGACCTCGCCAAGAAGAGGAATGGAAAGTTCTTGAATCCAGTCCTCGACGTCCTTGACGGTGGCAGACAAGACTGGGTAAGGATATTCCGTCTTGTGCTCATCAAAACCGCGGTACACGACGATAGCTGGAGGCGTAACGCCTGCAGCAGCAATGGCTTCCGGGTCGGTAGACAGACCGAAAAGATAACTATCGCGATGCTTTTCAGCAGTCGCGCTAAATTCCGCTGCAGGTGCATCTGTCTCAGAAGCGAGGTAAGCAATTGCGACGATCTTGTCGGCGTTTTGGAAGTCGGAGAGGTTGGCGACAGTGACTTGGGAGACTGCAGGCAATGATTGCCTTGGTACACACGTTAGCCACGACACGTTTACAAGCAGAGGATGGATGGTACAGACTTGATCATGAAGCTCACAATGCCATCTGCCTTGCGGGGCCCAGCATAATCGGTCGGCTCGCCATTGCGGAAGACTTTGAGGGTCCTAAGGGGTACAAGAAGACGTGAATTTCCCAACCCACGAAATCACGAACAAAAAGCCGTTACGTACGGATAACCCTGTACACCGTGGGCCTGGCAAAGTTCAGCTTCGTCGACACAGTCCACTTTGGCGAGCTTGATGTTGCTCTCTTTCAGGGTCGTAGCTGCCTCTTCGTAATGCGGCGCCAAGGCTTTGCAGTGTCCACACCTGCGTTTTGTTTTTAGGAACAGCGTAACAAAGTACGAGCAATCGAACCAACCATGGAGCAAAGAACTCGACCAGGATCAGGGACTCGGGGTTAACAGTGGCCTCGAAAGTGTCCTGGGTGACACTAACGACATCGGAGGGCTTTTCAGCATCCGTGTCTGCAACGACGAGAGACGCGAAAGCGACTGCAGAAGCCGCCGAGACAAACGAAGAGAAACGCATCGTTGAAGAATGCGGGAAAAAGAATGGATGGAAAGAAAGTCAAGCGATATTACACCGCTTTTTATGGATCGAGACCGTGCATACGTGTCAATTTCACTGCTTCGACATCGCCGAGCCAGGGCCCATCTCAAATTGTACATCAGGACGCCGTAATTCTGACCGTTTTTCATCTAGACATTCAGCGTATATACTGTCCCAATCTAATCCTTTGCTGACAATTACTTGATCATAATATGTAAGTAGTGGTAGACAGTTGCGCGTCTGGACCTCGGACTGCGGCACTTCTGTCCAGCAATCAACGTGATGTCCTTGTCCATCAAATGTTCGAGAGATCAAAGTCGGAACCACGTTGGCGACCTCCACCATAGTGTTTTGCCCCTGGGGTAAACCGTCGCGGTGGTGGGAAGTCTGACGTGGGGAACTTGTGGGACCCAGCTTCAGGGGGTGGCGAAGGGACTAGGAGGGTGCTGTTAGTTATACGTGTCACAAGGGGAATATGAATTGAGCTCACTCTTCCGGGTTGGGGCGGACCGTCTCGTACCATTCAGCTGCCGGCTCGGCAAGGCTGTAAACGGTCGAGACGGCGCTTCGGATGGCGAGGGAGTGGAAACAACCCGTGGTCTTTGAGAGCTCGACGGAGGTAGCACAGTAGGGGGCATCAAACTCATTCGAGCAGGTGACGGACCAGGCGGTGGCGGGGGAGCAGAAGAAGACTCAGCCTCGGAAAACGCTCTCACATGGACGGGGGGAACAGACGGCCCATCCGCAATGGGTACCTTCCGAGCTGGGGGTGGAGGTGCCGCTCGAAATGGCAAGGAGCTGGCGATAGAAGTGGGTCTAGCAGGAGGAGGAGGAGGGGCTTTGCGAGCTGGAAAAGTATGGATAACATTGCTGGGGCGCGCGGGAGGGGGTGGCGCCACTCTCGCAGAGGAAGACGATGTGTCGGCAGGCGATGCACTGCGTAGAGCAAAAGATGGCGGGAGGCGAACCGGAGGTGGGGGATGCGCTTGTGATGGAGCCGGTGGTGACGCAGTCCTGGGTGGGGGTGGGGGCCGACGAGGAGGTGCAGGCGCGACTACTGGAGGGGAGGGAGTACCGCGAGCTGGCGGTGGCGGAGCCCGCGCTGGGACAACAGGTACCCGAGAAGGCAACGCCGGCGCCGTTCTGGTTGGTGGTGCGTGTGCAGGAGGCGGGTGTGGGGCGGGTGTCGATGGCTTCGGAGGAGTCACTCTAGAAGGTGGGGGCGGTGCACTTGGAGCAGGTGAGGGGGCAACGCGGCCTGGCACCACTGGTGGTTTACCGAATGTCGGGGGCTTGGCTATAAATTCTATGAGACAAGATGGGACGAGCTGCGATAACAGCAGATCAAACCTAGATTGCCCTGTCCTGCAGGTTTCAACTTGGGTATTCCGCCTGCGAAGAGACCACCCAACTGAGGAGGGCCACCGCCAGATGGAATAGCGGGCGCGGACGTCGGCCCTCGTGGACCAGCGCCAGCCCCGACGGGCTTAGAGTCGATCGCAGGGGCGCTGCGATCGTTTGTTTCTGCCTTTTTCAACTTCCTTCCAGCTTGGATCTGTTTGAGGAGCTCGCTCGAAGCCATTTCAACAGAATGAGTGAAAGATGACAAGATGGCTTGCTGTCGGTCGATGCGGCTGCGTTGACTGCTGCTGGTAAACAGCAATAAATATGCAAGCGATACTCAAGTCTGTCCAGTCGAGTTGTAGTATATACACTATCACAAAGTCAACCACTATCCAAATGCTTTGGAACGCCTAAGGAGAACCTTCGGAGGTGGACGGGACCCCGTATCTGCGTTCCCATTCCATTCTTTGGTCCAGGGCAAAGTGTCACATTGATCTGTATATCCTAGACTCGAAAGTCGCCATCACCACTGTTCGCTTCCTGACAGAGCTCATGTTTCCGGTCAGAAGATTGTTGACGGAGACTGGCGGTCCTCGAAGCTCGTTCTCTCTTCGTGAGCAACGTGATTTATCCGTAACCGTCTTACGGCATGTCAGCAAAGAGTCCCAGTGGCCGAAAGCGATCTGGCTGTTTCGGAGAGAGAAACGAATCATGGAAAACGAGCGGCCTCACTAATGACATTGGCATGATTGATTTGAGACAGTGTTTCCGATGGCAGACCAATGCTATCCAAGGAGGCGCTTGTAGTATTTGGGCAGCTCATTGCGAGGCAGTTCATTGCGAGGGAGCTTGAAGGCGGAATGGGGGGCAAATGCAAATCGCTCGCGAGTCCCGAGTCCCGCTTGTCATTTGTACGCACACTTTTGCTAAGGACTGCATTGACCAGGATGCTGCGATGGTCCTGTGTATCGTCATGGAAGTCACCGATTCGAATACGGAGGAGGTGATGGGGGGGAAACTCGTGCTCGAAATGTCCTGGGCAATAATTTCCAGTACTGACTCCTTGGATGAAACTCGACGAGTGCAGGACACCCGAGACCCGATTCAGAGCATTCATGATTAAATAACACCACCATATTCAACTTTGAACGGGCTCATGATTCGCATGATGATGATGATAATATATTTCTACAATGACATATAGGGAAGAGAAGACTCAGTACACTAAAGTGCTGCACCGGGATGTGTCTAATGGTAATATTGGGGAAAAGGAAAGTGGGACCAATCTATCCGTCAATCATATAAGTGTGTGTTGTGTGTCCTCACGACACCTTAGATAGTAAAGTGAAAAAAAAAAAGAGAACAGCGTGACGTGTGCAGAAGTCAAATAATGTATAGCAAATAGCAGGAGACCCATGTGTTCTGAAAAATACCCCCTCTACACCTCTCTACGATAGATAGCGGACAAATTCTAGAGACCACGTGCCTCGAGGACATTGCGGAAGATCTTTTGGAATCCAGGAACGTGGTCAAAGTCCATGAGTGTGTAGTGCTGTCCGGGAACGTCGGTATACGAGGGCTCGCCACGGCTGAAACCTGCCCAAGGCTTGAGCTGCTGGTTCAGCCAGTCCTCTTTGCTACCACGGAGCGGGATGGCGTAGAAGACATCCAACGACGCTGAAATCAAGCATGTCAGCACGGCCAAAGGTGGATAAGGGAAAGACGATCGACTCACAAACTGAGCTACTCGGTTCGTATGTCTTACCACACTCGATCAGCGAGCCGGCGATGTCTACCCAGTGGTCGAGCTTCTCGGGCGTAAGCTGGAGTTCGACCAGACGTTCGGGAGGAGACAACTTCCAGACAACGTCGAGCTGTTCCTTGCGCGTGAGGGGCCTCAATGCCGGTGCAAGGTCGTTGGCATCTTGCTTGCTCACGAGACCAAGGAAATACGAGAGGTTGAGCATACCACCCGTCCAGTCGATCTCGTGCATACGGTCGGCGATGTGAGGAGGAATGTTGATGAGACCGGTGAACTTGACTTCGTCGCCCATGGCTTCGAGGCGCTTGGCAACCTCAAAGGCGACGACTCCACCATACGAGTAACCAGCGATGGCATAAGGACCGTGAGGCTGCGTCCGCTTGACGGCTGCAGCGTAGGAAGACACCATCTCGTCCATGGAACCGAAGAACGGGTGCCCGGGTTCGAAACCCCGCGCGCGGAATGCGTAGAAGGGCCGCTCGTTCTGGAAGTACTTGGCGAGGTTGACGAAGATGAGGACTTCGCCAACACCGGGGTGAACCATGAAGATGGGGGTCTTGTTGCCGGTGAGGTTGAGTGGAACGATAGGATCGTACTCCTCTGTGCTCGCGCCGTCCTTGGAAACCAAGGAGTCGACGTATTTCGCCAAGCTGGAGAGGATGGGGTGCTTGAGGATCTGGATGGTGGGGATCTCGGGCAACTCAAATGCCGACTCTCCCTCGCGCTTGAGTCTGATAACATCGATGGAGGTACCACCGAGTTCGAAGAAGTTGTCACCAGCAGACATGTCGCTCACGTTGAGGTTGAAGATGTCAGCATAGATGCAAGCCAACGTCTTCTCAGTCTCAGTGGTGGGGGCAATGAAGCTGGCACCGCGAGCGATGCTCAGCAACTCCTCTGCGCGGGCGATGTGCTTAGCAAGTCCGCCCTGCTTGAATTGGTTGACGAGACGAGCCCTAGAGAGCTTGCCGAGGGTTGTCTTCTCCATCTGATCAACGGGGATAGGGACGATAAGCTGGGGTGGGAGAGTGATCATCTTCACAGAGACATCGCGGAGAGCGCGTTGGGTAGCGAAGAGCTGGGCAGGAGCATCCTGGCCGTTGAGATCGAATGTCGGTGAGTAGAAAACGACGAAACCTTCGGTCTCTTGGCCGGGCGCACGGTAGGGTGCAGCAGCAAGGAATGAGTGAGTGACACCCTCGACCGTCTGGAGATGAGTCTCCAGTTCCGGGATACCGTACGAGACACCGTGCACAATGACAGTGTCCTTGATACGCCCGCTCAGTCTCATCTTGCCGTTTTCGATGATTCCGACATCACCACTGCGGTACCAACCGCCCTCGACAAAGCTGGAAGATGTTGCTTCGGGGTTGTTGTAGTACCGAACGAATACCATTGGACCGCGGACTTGGAGTTCTCCGCTCTGACCATCAGGGCGAGGAGTAACACCGTCTTCGGGATTCACGATGCGCATCTCGCACCCGGCAATGGGCGTGCCGAGCTCCAAGAACTCGTACGTGGGAGGCGTGGCCAACACGTCAACAGGGTCGTAGATGCATCCAGCGCTGAAACAATTCCATTTAGATTGGAGACACCATGATATGCGCGCCAGTAACTTACCAGGTCTCTGTCATACCGAAGCCGGCAGAGATGACGAATGAGGCATTGCCATTCTTCGCGAGGTTCCTTAGGGTTCTGCTGAAAGCGACAGCACTGCTGCTAACAACTGCTTCACCACCACTGTTGATGCGTCTGAGGGAAGTGAGGTTGAATTTGCCGAAGAGGTCGTTGCGTTTCTCGAGGTCGCGTGTGAGTTTAGAGAGTAAGAAGTTGGGTGCGAACGCGAGTTCGATTGACTGAGTGCAGATTAAACGACGGTCAGACGTATGAAGCCTGGAGCACCATTAATCACAAACCTTTTCCTCGATCAAGCGGAGGTATCGTAAGGGATCAGAGAGGATGGCAGACGCGTGGACGTGCAGCTGCGAAGCACCATATAGGAGTGGTGTGATATGCATTTCGAGGGATCCTGCGACATGGTCGAATCCGACCCCTGATTCTACGTTAGCACACCATCTGGTAGACAATCATGAAACTCACAGTTCATGATCTTGGATTGTGAAGTAAGACCATAGCTTTGGCCCTTGGCATAGCACGCAGCGATGATAGTGCGGTGGGTGTGCACGACGGCCTTGGAAAAACCAGTCGACCCAGAAGTCAAGAACAGGATGGCTTCGTCATCAGGCTTTGGTTGGTGGACAGCAAAGTCCGTGTCCAAGTTCTCGGCTGAAGCTTTCAGCTCGGAGAGCAAGTGGATGTCGAGACCGGAGATCGACTGCACTTGGTCAGCGCCGCTCTCGTTCGTCAACCAGGTTGCCGAAGAGAAAAGATTCTTGATGTGAGCGACGTGACCCTCCTTGTGGGCCTGCTGAGCACTCAAGGCAGGCTGCAAGCAAGGCACGTAACCTGCGAGGAGACAGGCCCAAACAGCAGCCATGTTGTCCTCGTGTTCAGTGAGGTAGACGACGATGACTGAACCAGCGGGCTTGCCCCAGGCACGGATGGCCTTTGCCAGGGAGAGGGCATATTGATTGAATTCGCTGAACGTCTTTGTTTGGATGGAAGAGTCGTGGGCGGAGGAGGAGATAAAGCCGAGCTCATGATTAGGATATTGATAGACAGCCCGAGAGAGAACATCGAGCAGAGTCTTTGGGACGGTTGAGTATGAGAGAGGGGCGACGGGAGCCATGGATAGTAATGGAGGTATACAAGGGTACGCTGCGTGAGTACTCGTCGACGTCTAGGAGAAAGGGCTTGGATGATGCGTATCCAGTCTGCTCGATCCCATCTTTTATACGTTACGGGAGGTGGATCTTTTTTGCGATGACTGAGCTGCTGAATGAGCATTGCTGTGTGAACAACTGCCTTCAGATTCGAAAGGCGAAATTGGAGGTGATCCGACGGTGAGTTACGCCCCCATCAGGCATGAATCAAAGTTCCGCTCACTCTCCGTAGTCCCAGGCGTGCAGCGCCGATCGCAGATTGGGTTGGCATAATGGCAGCAATGCAGCATGGCCGTGCCTGTGATACCGCTTGAGTCAGGGCACTGCTCAGCGCTCAGCAACGGTCGATGATAAGGTGGAGGATGAGAGGCCCAGTCATCCGACCAAGTCGATGTTACTAACCTGCAATAGAAATGAAGGTGATGTTTAAGGAGGGAGTGCAGTGGTTCGCCGGCTTGATTGAGCAAGTGAACTTCCACTGGTGAGTCACGCGCGTCGGTCACAAATGATCGTATTTCTCAGCCTCGGCTTCGGTGACAAACCTGAGGTGTGCGTACCTTCCAGTCGCCGGTAACTCCGCCACAATGGCCTTCCTTCTTCCTCGGGGCCTCCCACCCCCCGCCGCAACACGGGGGCGAACCTGCGCCGACAAATATTAGTCGCCGAGTCACCGCTCGGTATTCGACGCCTCCATTCCCCGGTGGTCGTTTCTGGTTGTAGCGAGCACCGTGGCGACTCGCACATGGATGTTTTGATCGACGCACTTCAATGATTCACAGGGCCATCCTCACACGTCGTCATAACCCGTCAACAGCCTGAACAATCTTGTTGATCTGTACATCCTAGACTCGAAAGTCGCCATCACAGCTGTCCGCTTCATGACTGAGCTCGTGTTTCCGGTCAGAAGATTGTTGACGGTGGGAGACTGGCGGTCCTCGAAACTGTCTTCGTGAGCAGCAACAATGGACGCGCGTGGTAGTGATTTGTCCGTGATCGTCTTACGGCATGTCAGCGAAGAGTCTCAGTAGCCGAAAGTGAGCCAGCGATCGGGCTGTTTCGGAGAGAAACAAATCATGGAAAACGGTCGGCTTCACTAATGACATCCATGATTGATTTGAGACAGTGGTTCCGATGGAAGACCAGCGTTATACTGGATCCATGTTATTCAAAGAGGACTGCATTGACCAGGATGCTGCGATGGTCCTGTGTATCGTCATGGAAGTCACCGAATACGGAGCAGGTGATGGGGGGAAATTCGTGCTCGGGATGTCCTAATAACTTGTACTGCCTCTGTAGAGCTTTGAACTGTCAATCAACTAGTAAGTTCAACTTGAAGGTGGTATGTATAGCTGTCGCGTGACCTGTTACAGTAGGTGTCACGTGAAATTCACGTGAATCTGAGCCAAACATGGAGCCAAACAAGCTTTCAGGGTCAGCGAATGCCATGCTTTGCCGGGTTGGTGGCCTTTGTCCACCTACTTACACCATGGACAACATACCGCAGCTTGGTACAGCTGCGGACTTGGAGCTTCGTGCGGCTCGCATTGCGGATCCTGGTATAGGTGAGCGCCTTCTTCCTCTTTATACCACCTCTATTCAAGACTATCCTTGGTTAGACCTCAAAACTAAGCATACCGTAGCATGCGAGCTCAGGGAGATGATCGACACCGTGAGGGATTCGGATTCTGCACGCGTATTTCCCCAGATGATCCCCGTTCTCCTCGAAATCCTTCGCTCCAGCGAAGCAGCGTACCATAAGGACTCGCTTGAGTACCAGTTTCGGCGCGTTCTTCTAGAGGTCCTCCATCGCATCCCATATAATGACCCAATCCGACCTCTTGCACTCCCTCTCCTTAGTGGAATGCTTCATATTCTCCGCAATGATAACGAAGAGAATGGTGTTACTTCTTGCAAGATCATCATCGACTTACTTCGCTCGTTCAGGGCGCTCACCGAGGACCTTGTCTCCGAATTCATGTCTATTCTTCAGGATGTTTTTCGCAACATAAGCGGTCTGGTGCAGGAGACACTCACAGAGGACTCTGCCGTTTTGGATGCCAACGTTGTCATGCCCAGCATTCGCAGCTTCAAGGTCTTGGCGGAGATGGGCATGGTTGTCGTTACCTTTTCTCAAAGTCACCGATCAATGGTGGCCACCCTGATACAAACAACACTAGGTCTCAACTTTGAAGTTTTGGCTCTCGAGTCGCCTGCTCAGCACAAAGCACGCGAAGATTACGAAGCTATGGGCTCGTACTGGGCCGGCATGGCTCCGACCATCAAGAACCCGCAGGTGTATGCCGACTTCATCACTGCACAAATCAAGGTCAGTACACACATGATTGTTAAGCGCTCCTCTTAACTTTACCTCAGATGGTCTCGTATGTGGCCTACATAATCCGCGGCTTTGCGGAACAATTCGATTCATTTGGCGAGCGCCTCATTCTTTCCGCGCTCCGACTCTTGCAGGATCTTCCTGCTAATGGTATCCAAGCCCGTAAGGTGGGCAAATTTCTTTTCAGCCGAGACGAAACCCAAAACAGTACCCTAGGACCTCATGGTCGTCCTGCGACATCTCATAGGCACTCCCCATCGCAAGGCTCTTCTGCCTCAGATCGACAAACTTTTTAACGAGAAGATTCTACTTGGCAGCGGTGTTGGCAGCCAAGAGACCCTTCGGTGAGGCATGGATTTCGGTATTCGTGTATGTCGCTGACACACATCCTATAGTCCGTCAGCGTATGCTGCCATTGCTGATCTTGTTCACCATGTACGCACTGAGCTTTCAGCTGATCAACTCGCGCGGGTCTCAAAACTTTATTCCACCCTCATCCATAATCCCTATCTCGGAAACACCCTTCACACACTTTTCGCAAAGATGATGTTCGGCCTCATCGAGAACATCACGACCAAAGACACTCCTCAGGGTGCGGCTCGTATCCTTAGTGCCATGTTCGAGACTTGCGTGGACAGAGTGGATGCGATGACGAATGTACTCGATGATGCGTTAGAGCGCTTGGAGAGAGCGAAAGTTGGGGACGAGTTACCATCTCGAGCTTTGCAAATTGAGAGAGCACGTCCTGTGGCTGCTGCCGTTTACGCGGTGGAGAAACCCGAAGAAGTGATACACGGTGGGTGACTATGTTCTTCGAATAGATCAAGCTTATCATACTCCAGAGTGCCGATTGCTATTCCGCACACTTTTGCACGGTTTTCGAGTGTGCCTCGTTGGCTTGAAGAAATGTGAGGGGCCGATTCCCGATGGAACGGTCATATTTCGTCTCTTCACCAGCTGCATCAAGTGTATGGCATTGTTCGATGCGGAGCCCAGGGAAGCAACGGAAGTGATGGATTGGTTTAGCTCAGTACTCC
Organism: Boletus sensibilis; assembly: GCA_038092655.1. NCBI lineage: Eukaryota > Fungi > Basidiomycota > Agaricomycetes > Boletales > Boletaceae > Boletus > Boletus sensibilis. The sequence continues at coordinate 21,785 of JBBPQU010000144.1, read as the reverse complement.
TTGAAGTGAATCTGCACGTCTTTCAAGAGGTATGGACGCACAAGGTCGAACTTTTCTTTCAAGCTGCACAAAAGCGACCCTCTCTCCTCCACATTTGTCAATTACTGTTCAATCGAGAGCCCGTCTCCCCGACGCTGGTTGCTATCGTGCTCCGATTTCTGATTGATCGTCTACCACTGCTCGGCGAACATGATGACCAGACGGCCGTAGTAACTATCCGACTTTTCAAAATGGCTTTCAGCGCCGTCACTGCATTCCCTACTCCCAACGAGCCGATACTAGCATCTCATCTTGCGAAACTAATCATGGATTGTTTTCCCCTGGCTGCCAAAGCCACCAAACCAACCAATTATTTCCACCTGCTCAGAGGCCTCTTTCGTGCTATCGGTGGTGGTGGTGGGCGATTTGAACTCTTGTATAAAGAGGTCCTACCCCTATTGCCTGAGATGCTAGAAAGCTTAAACCGCCAGCTGCTTGCATCAGAAGGATACAGCAGGGATATGATAGTGGAGCTTTGTCTCACTGTTCCGCTACGTCTTACTCATCTCCTCCCGCACCTCTCGTACCTTATGCATCCACTCGCACTAGCTTTGCGCGGAACACCGGAGCTCGTGTCACAAGGCTTACGCACGCTCGAACTCTGCATTGATAATCTAACACCAGATTTCCTCGACCCTACGCTCAGCACAGTTCTGCGTGAACTGACGGAGGCACTTCACACCCATCTAAAGCCGCTCCCAGCCAATCATCACCACGCTCATACGACAATACGTATCCTCGGAAAACTGGGCGGGCGAAACCGGCGCTTGTTGAGCAAAGAACCATTGCTGGAGTATAAGCCTTTCTCCGAGCCTGCGAAGCTTGCGCTATCTTTCGGTGGAACAAGCGAGAAGGTGGAGTTGTACGCCATGTCGAGTCTCGCAGCCCGTACTATGATCAAAGCGGGACCCCCTCACCGGGCGTATGCATATACATTTCTCGAGACATGTGTCACCTTCCTTGTGCATGAAGTTCGTTCTTATCTTTCCTGCTGTTTGCTTGTGAATTTATACCTCTGACAGAATACTCACAACGAGAACCAAGCAGCTGTCTTTGTTAAATGTCTCGAGGCCATTTTTGATGCCTTCTATATCCCTGAGCTAAAAGAAGATGCACAGAAGTTCATCCGAGAGCTTTCAAAGGCGATCTTCGCAATGGAGATGCGCAAGAATGCCACCAAGGAAATCGGTCTCAAGAGGTATCCTAGCTCGCTACTTGCATCTTATCTCGAGGCCATACCGCGGGTCCTGACACGCGAAAAGCAAGAAGAGGCCCGGCAGGGACAAGATTTGGTTGCCCTCATCATCAACGATCTAGTCGCAATGGGCAGAGATCAAGCTGCTGCCCCCCTCGACATCGTTCCAATGCTCCATCAAATCGCGAGTCGTTTCAGTGCCATTTGTTTGGATGACTCATGGGTGCGGAAGAGTGCAGGATGCAGTGGCATCCGAATTCTAACCTCCACTCCAGAGTTTGGAGTGAAGTGGATCCAGGATCGCGAGGTAGACTTTGTTCGCACTCTTCTGCATATTTTGAAAGATCTTCCTTACGACCTTCCCCGCGACGTTGGTGATGTGGTTGATGTCCTGAAGAGGGTTCTGCGGGTAGGAAGTGCGGAGGTTGAAGCATCCACCGATGGCCCTATCGCTTCCCGAACCAAGCTGGTCCATCTTATCGGCATTTTCTTCTCGGAGCTTTCAAGCCCGAATCCCGTAGTTCGGCATGCAGTGCAAACATGCATCGAGTTACTCGTTGAGCTCACCGGAAAATCCGCTCATGATCTCCTTCTCCCGCACCGGGATCGCATGCTCACCGCGATATACACAAAGCCACTGCGCGCCCTGTCGTTTCCCATCCAGATTGGCATGATCGACGCCGTGCGATTTTGCATTAATCTTGATCCACCACTTCCGGAGCTCAACGACGAGCTTCTCAGACTTTTGCACGAGACTCTTGCGTTGGCCGATGCAGACGACCTGAATATTGGGCGGATTAACCTTCGCCAGGGCGGACTGGAAGTGATCAAGCTTCGTGTGGCTTGTATCAAGTTGTTGACTGCATCCATGCCGATGACCGATTTCTTCGCCAAACAACATCAGACTCGGCAGAGGTAAGGATCAACTCTATGCAGACTGGCTTGCTAACCGAGGTGTTCACTCTAGGGTGACGAGCGTATACTTTAAGTCGCTTTACTCGCCCTCGCAAGAAGTCAAGGAAGTAGCACATGAGGGACTTCGGATGGTGCTCACTCATCAGAGTCGCCTTCCGAAAGAACTTTTGCAGACTGGCTTGCGGCCCATCTTGATGAATCTTGCCGATCCAAAGCGACTTTCGGTTTCGGGCCTGGAGGGTCTGGCTCGTCTTTTGGAGTTACTCATCAACTACTTCAAGGTCGAGATTGGCCATAAACTTCTCGATCACTTTCGCATCGTCGCAGATCCTCAAATGCTCCAAGCTTCATCTCGTCTCCCGCTTGCCGAAAATGAAGGGATCACCAAGCTCGTCCGCTTGGCAAATATTTTCCACCTTCTCCCCTCTGCTGCAAACATTTTTTTGGAAAACCTCGTCAACGCCGTTGTCCAGACGGAAGCACAAATGCAGTTCTCTGGTAGAAGTCCCTTCTCCGAGCCTCTGGGGAAGTACCTCGATCGCTATCCCGGAGAGGCGCTTGACTTTTTCTTTCGCCATCTGCATCACCTGCGTCACCTCAGAACATTCCGAAGCATTTTACTGGCCAAGCTTGCCCCCAACGTGGAGAGAGAGTTGGCGTCGAGGACGCAGTCCCTGGTTGTCCACTGTTTCAAGAACGGCGACCCTGCATTGTTGTTGCCTGGTTTACACCTCCTGGATGACCTCGCAGAGCTGCAGCCAAGTTGGATGTCCGAAAACAGTTACGCGATCGATGCTGTGATCGAGATCTGGAGATCAGAGCCGTTGCGGCCTGAACAAGCGGACGCTATGGTCCCAGAAGCTATCCACAGACAATCCGTTACGTTGTCGATTTTTCAAAAAGTCCTCGAAAAAATACCAAGGATCGACCTGTTATTCGAGATCGCTGCGGTCTACGCTCGCAATCTGCCTATGGATCTCACACGGCTAACGCAGTTCCTCTACTGTCACGTTGCTCTCAACGAAGATTTGTTTTATCGCCGGAACGTCCTCGCTCGGTTCCTCGTATGGTTTGAAGACCAGTCCACATCCTGGGCAACGAAGACTTTCTTCTTGCGGTTCATCGTCACACCAACCATTCTTGTTCAAGCAGATAAGCCGAATAAAGATGGCTTGCTTGACGCAGATTTCATAACCGCTGTTCATCGAACCATCTGGCAGCCCATGATCGATGATGCCATATTTGTAGAGGCCGACGATATGTTCAAGATCGAGCTCTTGCATTTGACCACGGTCCTCGTACATCGTTTTCCTGAGCTGTTAGAAGACGTCAAGAAGGACATCATTCGTTGCGCTTGGCATTACATTACTTCCGACGATGCGGTCGTCAAACAGACCGCGTACCTCCTAGCTGCTCGTTTCTTCGAAGCATTCGATACACCGCAGAAGTTCATCCTTCGCGCTTGGACCGGCTTGCTTCGTCCTCCGCACACCGAGGGCAAACTACTCATCAAACAGGCCCTGGACATACTGGCTCCTGTGCTTCCTAGGTCTGGAGCAGATGATATAGGCTACCCTCAATGGGCAAAGACAACTCGAAGACTTCTCGCGGAAGAAGGCAATGGCTTTCAGCAGATCATCATGATTTATCAGCTCCTAGTTCGGCAGCCACATCTGTTCTACCCGGTTCGGGCTCTGTTCATCCCTCACATGGTCAATTCCTTGAATAAGTTGGGCCTCTCTGGCACAGCGTCGGGGGAGTCCCGCATCCTGTCCATCGACATCTCACAGGTCATTTTCGACTGGGAACAAAATCCCCAGGACATCGAAACCCAGTCAGTCGTGGCCCCGTGGGTTACACCCTTGTTTTTCCGAGAAAGTATCGTGAGCTTTCTTGTTCGCTTGGCGACGGCTACGTTGGAACCGCCGGTCAGGACTGTTCTTGTTCCTCGAACGCTGACCTTGTTGCAACAAATGGTTGCATCATCTGGTTGGTCCGACGTGACAGTGAAACTGAACTACTTTTCGAGGGCACTTGAACAGGTAGATTGTTTTCCATGACCATATTATCCCCACCCTGACGACCCTTGGAAGATTGACCTAGATTCGGAGCCACAACTCAACCAGGCGCTCAGCTCGGCCAAAGTCTTACAGGTCGTTGCTGCCGACAAGGATGACGACTGGTATATCGCGAACGCCACTATCCTACAATCCCTCGTGCGCAAAGGCTTGGTAACAGATGAACAAGGACTTCATGACGCTCTACACCCTATTTTCGAGCGCTTGCTGCGTCTCTTCCCTCTCCCAGATAAGGATGAAAAGCAAGACGAGATGTCTGAATTTCACAACTTCGTGTATTCGGCGATCGAAGACGGTCTAGCAAATACGAGCGCGTTGCGTGGCACCCTCCTCATGCTGAAATCAGTTGTGCAAGTCTCCTCTGAGCGCGTACAACCTTTCTCCGCATCCCTCTTGCGACTCTTCACCAAACTCGCCAAGGACCACGTTAACTCGGCACCAAATACAAGTGGGTTTGAGAACGGAGTTCGACTGATCACATCGATCATCGAGATATGCAAAGCTACTATACCGTATCTTGGCGACCAGCGCAAGGCCTTCTTGGGTGCATTCACGGCACTTGCGGAGAAGTCGAAGAGTCTATCGCTCTGTCGGTACATGCTTGACGTTATGCGGGAGTGGGCATTGGCCAAAAATGAAGCCTACCCTACTATGAAAGACAAGTTGAACGTCTTGCAAAAAATGGCAGGCTTCGAGTCGCGTGGGGAGTCACTCTTTCACGACTATTTGGAGCTGATCTATGACATTTATACCGAGCCATCCTTGCGGAGAAGTGACCTGACATCCCGACTAGAGCAATGCTTCCTGCTTGGGAGTCGCGCACGAGACGTGAACCTTAGGGAACGCTTTTTAGACCTGCTGGATGCTAGTATTCCCCGCTCTCCTTCGAGTCGTCTCGCCTACATCTTTGCAGTCCAGAGCTGGGAGCCCCTCGCGGATCATAATTGGATCGCCGTCGCTTTGCACCTTCTTCTTGGCTCTGTAGATGCAGAAATACCCCTCATTCCAGAGAGAAAATTCACCCTCGAGCCTGGTGTGGGATATCTCACCACTCGTCACAAGGCTGCATCAATTGTGCGCCCAATACAGCGTCTCACGTTCCTCGATCCACTCGCTGCCCACGACATGTGGATTTCCGCGTTCTCGGCTGCCTGGAGGTGTCTTTCAAGGAGGGAGCAGGCCGATATGACTCTTCACATGATTAACCTCTTGAGCAAGGACTACCACATCAAACAAGCCGAGATGCGTCCAAACGTAATCCAAACGCTGCTCAGTGGCGTCCTTGCTTGCAATCCCCCTATGATTTTGCCTCCTCACCTCGTGAAGTTCCTATGCAAAACGTATGGCGCATGGCATGTTGGCCTGGAGATCCTCGAACACTCGCTCGATCACGTACGGGACGATGACGCCAGTCTACGTGATACCGTCTTTGACTCCTTGGCCGATCTCTACGCTGAGTTGGCGGAGGAAGATATGTTCCACGGGTTATGGCGACGTCGCTGTCTCCACCTCGAAACAAACATTGGTCTTGCGTATGAGCAGCATGGAATGTGGGATCAGGCAGAAAGCGAGTATGAACTTGCCCAAACTAGGTCGAAGTCAGGTGCAATTGCCTTTTCCGAAACAGAATATTTTCTGTGGGAGGACCACTGGATGCTCGCAGCCGAGAAGCTCCAACAGTGGGACACACTCCACGAGCTGGCCAGGAGCGAAGGCAACCAGGAACTTATGCTCGAAAGTGCCTGGAGGATCAAGGACTGGACAGAACACAGGGAAACTCTGGAAGACCAGATCAATCAACTCCCCGATATCGCCACCCCCCGCAGGCGAGTGTTTGAGGCATTCATTGCCCTCTTAAAGCTTCCAGCTGCCTTGGATAAAAATACGGAGTTCACCAAGATCCTCGAGGATGCGATGCAGCTCTCCCTCCGCAAATGGGTTGGGCTACCTCCCCAACTGTCGGTTGCCCACGTCCCCTTGTTGCAGCACTTTCAGCAGTTCGTGGAACTTCAAGAAGCTGTTCAAATTTTCGGTTCTCTCTCGACCACGACTGCCCAAAACTTAGAAAAGAAGTCGTCCGACTTGAAGATGGTCCTTCAAGCGTGGAGAGAGCGACTGCCTAACCTTCATGATGATATCAGCATCTGGAGTGATCTGGTGGCATGGCGGCAGAACGTCTTTAACGCGATCAACAAGGCTTACATCCCCCTCATCTCTACTAACAACCAGAACGGCAATGCAGCTTCTACTAATGTCAACACCTCCGGCTATCGAGGCTACCATGAAACTGCCTGGATCATCAACCGTTTTGCCCATGTCGCCAGAAAGCATGACCTGCTGGACGTGTGTTTCAGTTCCTTGAACAAGATTTACACTCTCCCCAACATTGAAATATCCGAAGCCTTCCTCAAGCTCCGGGAGCAAGCGCGCTGCCACTACCAGAAACCAAATGACCTACAAGCCGGTCTAGAGGTGATCAACAACACCAATCTGATGTACTTTTCCAATGCGCAAAAGGCAGAGTTCTTCACGTTAAAGGGAATGTTCCACGCAAGGAGCGGACGTTCCGAAGATGCGAATCTGGCATTTGGGCAAGCTGTACAGATGGACATGTCGCAAGCGAAGGCATGGGCGGAGTGGGGCCGTTATAACGACCGGATGTTCAAGGAGATTCCCTCCGATATGACGTACGCTGCTAATGCTGTCAGCTGTTACCTCCAAGCTGCGGGACAGTACAAGAATGGCAAAAGTCGACCGCTACTCACTCGCGTTCTTTGGCTCCTCAGTGTCGACGACGGCAACTTCACGATCTCTCGCGCATTCGATACCTATAAAGGAGAGGCAGTATTTTGGTATTGGATATCGCTGATTCCTCAACTTTGTCTGTCCATCAATCAGCGGGAAGTAAAACAAGCCCGCTACATCCTTCTCAACTTGGCCAAGCTATTCCCTCAGGCAAGTAATGTCAATGCCTCAGCATTTCCGTGACTAATTATTGTACAGGCACTATTTTTCCCTCTGCGAACGACTAAAGAGGATATGGCCTTCGTCAAGAAGCAAGCGGCCGCGGCCGCAGCCGCCCGTGCCATGCAGGCGAGTCAGGCAGTCGCAGTTAATGGGATAAAACGTGCGGACAGCGACCTTGCCATGCAGGACGCGACTGCTGAAGTCGCTGGAGAGATTGTCAAACGGGAGAACCCCACTGTCGACGTCAATGGGAGCCAACAGCTGCCTACTGCTCATTCGGATGCCTCTAGCTCTAACCCAGCGTCGTTGTTACCTGGCCAGCATCTAGCTACTGAAGTCCAACCCGTTTATACTGTCCGTCAAGGATGGGAGCACGTCGATGAGGTCGTACAAATACTCAAGACCGCTTTCCCACTCCTTATCCTGAGCATGGAGACTATGGTCGATCAGATACTCCAAAGATTCAAGGCGCCACCTGAGGAAGAGATCTACCGATTGATAAGTATGCTTCTACAGGATGCCATTCAGGTATGTGGCCCACTTCTTCCTCGTGAACCTTGATTTGATCCTATGTAGAATTATGTGATGCGCACGAATACGCCTGAGGACGATGGACAGCTTGCACCCCACACAATCAACAACTTAACGAAGATGGCGGCTAACTTGTCCGGTCCTGCACGGGTGCGTCGTACCAACATTTGAATTCATCTTCCTTGACGTATGTATCCGAGCAGAAGGAATACGAGGAAGATTTCTTGAGGAGCAAGCCAACTCATTACGAATATATCCGTCGACTCCAGCGTTGGCGAGATCGGCAAGAGAAATATCTTGATTCCAGACCTCGCATTCAATCTCTGGATCTTCTAAGCCACTACTTGACTGAGTTCCAGTATGGCAAGTTCGATGAGATCGAGGTTCCTGGACAATATACGGAGGTGAGCGGTTCGCATACCCCACGTTTCAAGGAGTGCTCAATCATCCATCCAGGACAAGGACAGCAACCAGAACTTTGTTCACATTCAGAGATTTGGTCCCAAGTTTGAGAACTGTCGATCCCACGGCTACTGTTGGAAGAGATTCACTATCCATGGTAGTGACCATTCAAGAACTTCGTTCTCTGTACAGCTTCCATCTGGGCGCCATTGTCGTCGCGAAGAGCGGGTGATGCAGGTGCTTCGCATATTCAATGGGTGTGTTCACTCTCTGTTATTCTATTGGAGCCCTGTCCTCAGAAACATTTTGACAGGGCACTCGCGCGAAAGAAAGAGTCGCGTAAGCGCAACCTCAACTTCCATATACCGGCCGCCATAACCTGCAGCCCCAATCTTCGCTTGCTTCAGAATGATTCGTCCTACGTGACACTAGGTGATATCTATGATCGTCACTGCGAAGAGACTGGAATTACACGCGAGGATCCCATTCTTGTCTCTGGAGAGAAGGTAAAGAGTGTCCTTTTAGACTTCAAGCAGGTCAATCAAAGAGCTGTATGTATCCGTTGAAATCACGTTTGTTCCCGGCTTCTTATCCCCCTTAGCCCGGCAAGGCAGAATACTTCACCCTTCGGAAGGATATTATGGACGAAGTTGTGGCGAAACTCGTTCCGGACGACGTCCTTACCAAGGTCGGTTGTCTGTCGAATCACAGTTTTGTCAAATCTGATTTTGACCCCTTTCCAGTATATGCTTAATGTCATGGGTGGCCCTGCAGACCTCTGGAAAATGCGCAAACAGTTTGCACTGCAAATTGCTGCTACAAGTTTCATGACATACGTCTTTTGCCTTACAAGCAGGTCACCATCGCGATTTCACTTATCTCGTTCAACTGGCAGAATTGCTATGAGCGAGCTGCTTCCCGGTGTCGCTAGTCAAGCCCCCGTTTTTGCGTCAAACGATGCGGTTCCCTTCCGGTTCACGCCAAACATGCAAAAATTTATTGGGCCTCTCTTTACCGAAGGCGTCCTCACATCCGGCATCATGGTCATCGGCCGTTGCCTCACAGAACCTGATGTAAGTGTACGCTTCACGCCGCATAACTTCACGAATCGTTGACTAGGAGGTTCAGTTTGGTTTGGAGCAACAACTTTGCTTGTTCGCTCGCGACGAAGTCATGACTTGGCTGCACGGCAGAGGTCAGCCATGGACGTTTGACATCTCCTTCCGCACGAACTGTGCGGCTAACATCGACGGTGTCGTCAAGCGTGCTGAAGTAATGGCATGCAAACTCGAGCGTGATCAGGTGAGAGTGACATCCAACTTGCAGACCCCTGGCACAGGTTAACTTGGCAGCAGATCGGCATGGTATCGACACCGCCAACCGTACCGGTCGTACAGACGATCACCAACCTCATATCTACCGCTACGAATCCGATTCAACTCATGAGAATGTCGGAGATCTACCATCCTTGGTTCTGAAAAGTTTACATTTGCTTCGTTTCCGTTGTTGTATGTTCTGGTATCATCGTGACATGTACATCTATTCCCGACAAATATACAGGCAGATACCGAGCGGGAAACCGTCTCCAGCCGCCTCGTGCACACCAGACTTAGGAACGAGTGCTACGTATAAATCCTTCGGTTTGGCGAAAAGTGTTGATATGCACTTCACTCTCAGCCATCATCTGTAAGATATCTCGGATCAAAAGGAAGAGCATCGTGAGAGACGACGTTCTTACCTCCTCGGCCATGTGGTATATATCACTTGCTGGGCGGTTGTACATCATGGCATTCGCAAACATGAGGTAAACGTCCCTCTGGAACTCGAGCGAGTTCGAGATAATGCCATCTTTGACCCTCGCCTTGATAGTCTTGAGGTCCATTGGCCGCTTGATGATGTCGTGATAGTCTGGTGCTTCGGAGTTCTTGATAGGGTTGTGAAAAATATTACCATTGCGATGTTGTGAGATCTGACTATGAAGCATTCCGATTACGGTTTGGAAACGTTTGTTGGGAACAGATGGTGGTGTTTGTTGGTGAGGGGCGGGTTCGCCGTTCCCCGAACTACGTGGTCGAGAAGAACAGGCTACAACTCATGAGCGAATGAATGTGATAAAGTTGGCGTCACATACTTTGCTCGTCGACGTCTGTTGATGTAGACTCATCTCGAGCTCTCTTCTTTTCTCGTAAATTATCTTCAAGGTTGTCCGAGTCTGTAATCTTGCGTTTGCCTTTCGAGAAGTGATAGGATCAACAGGGGCGCTAAGTATTATGAGGTAGGATACATGCCTTCACGCTGCTGTGACTTTTCGTTGACTTTGAATTCGGGTTCGGGTTCGGATTCTTGAAGAATGACGGATTCCTCAACATCCATCTGGGCAGTCTCGAGTACCGGGTTGTTTGCTTCTGAGACCTCGACTGTCGTAAGCTCCTCGGGGGCAATCTCAATGATATCCGCGGGTGTAGGCCCAAGTACGACATCTTCTGCGACAGGAACAGTTCTTGCGATTTGGTCGTCGACAGGTGTATCAGGTGGTACTTCAGAAGGCGGTTGCTCTGTAGCCTCGTCGACGGGATGAACTTCGGCATCGTCTCTTTCAGAAGTCTGTTTCAAGGTTCCTTGATCGTCGGTGGAGGCGAGGTCATCTGTTGCACTCTGCTGTGGCTCCTAAGAATAAGCGAAAAGAAAAATGGTATCTGAATGTGAACTGGCTGTCTACACCAAGTTGCAGACCTACCAAAGTAAGTTGCAAGGGCGACTTAGAATCCGCCACGTCATTGGGGTTGACGTTGTCATTGCCAGCGAGTCTGGCCCTAATTTTATCATCCCGAGCACCACTGCGTATTTCGTCGATTTCCGCAACGATGCATCTGGCGCACGATGCATAAATGAAAACGTGTCTAAACGAGATGAAGTGGATGACTTACTTGAACCTGGCCTCTTCTGCGGTGATCAAGTCGCGCAGATAAAGAAGGCGCGCAGAGTAGTGGCGTTGTGCGAGGGTTAGATTGAGAGGGGCTGTTGCCAGAGTCAGAGTGGATGTGAAGGTAGAGACAAGGAGCCTTACCATGGGGAGTGTTGTTCGCTTCCGAGCTGGCAGGTTCGGTACCAGACCTGAGTGAGCAGAACGCGACACTGGGACTTTGTGCGATGCTTCTTACCATTCAAGTGAAGCTTCGTTCATGAGACGGACGTAGATTTGACGACAGGACTAGATAATACACTGAGTAAACTATACATGACTCGATTGGTATGAACGGGAGGCGAACTTGGGGGGAAAAGAAGGGTTTTGGACGGACGAGTGCAGGATGGTTTGAGAGTATTTTGGATACAGACTGCCAGGCTTCTGCGCCATGCTCATAGACGGCCTGCGCGAGGATGAGATGTTCGATGGTGAAGAGGGACGGGTCGTCGCTGTCCACGTCGCGTGCAGCCATCGTCAACGTCGGCGCTGGCGATGAGCACCATATCCGCCGACTTGGGTCAGACTGACCCGAGTGAATCCGGGGTTTTCCGGATCGCTTGTTGGGCCGTTAAAGGAGAGTTGGACTCAGCGCCGCAACTACTCCCTTGCCCGCCATGTTCCTCTCTGCGTTCGCAACTCTCTTGCTCCTCCCCTTCGCTTCCGCTGGCGTTCACAAGCTGAAACTCCAGAAACTGCCCTCTGTTGCGCCTGGCCACTTACTCGAGACTGCCTACCTCGCAGAGAAGTACGGCTCTCAGGTCCCCTACCAACAGTCCCCCCTCTTCGGCGCAGGCGGCGCTGGTCGTAATGTGCAGCCCAGTCCCAAGGGAGATGATCTCTTCTGGACGCAGGAGGATTTGCTCAACGGTGGCCATGGCGTTCCTCTCTCCAGTACGCGGCCCCGTCCTCTCCATGCTATCCCACATTAATTTTCCCCCAGACTTCATGAATGCACAGTACTACACCGAGATCACCCTCGGCACGCCGCCTCAGACATTCAAGGTCATCCTTGACACTGGGTATGCATTTCCCTCATTCATACTCGGCCTTTACTCATCTCCACTTTTAGTTCCAGCAACCTCTGGGTACCCAGCGCCGGTTGCACTTCCATTGCATGCTTCCTTCATGCAAAGTATGACTCGCAATCGTCGACTTCATACAAGGCCAATGGTTCCGATTTCTCTATCCAATATGGTTCTGGTTCGATGGAGGGATTCGTCTCACAGGACAAGCTCACCATTGGCGACCTTTCCATTCCTAAGCAAGATTTCGCCGAAGCCACCAAGGAGCCCGGACTTGCCTTTGCCTTTGGCAAGTGAGTGCATTCCATTTTCTCACGTGACCTCGTTCTGACCGTTCCTAGGTTCGACGGGATTCTTGGTCTTGCATATGACACCATCTCGGTGAACCATATAGTCCCACCGTTCTACAACATGATCGATCAGGGTCTTCTCGACGAGCCTGTGTTCTCTTTCCGCGTTGGTTCTTCAGAGCAGGATGGTGGTGAGGCCGTATTTGGTGGAATCGACCATTCAGCCTACACTGGCAAGATCAGTTATGCACCTATTCGCCGCAAGGCCTACTGGGAGGTCGAGCTTGAAAAGGTATCCTTTGGGGGTGATGTTCTCGATCTCGATAACACTGGTGCCGCTATCGATACGGGTAAGTTCAACATAACATCTTGTTCTGGAGACAATACTCAGCTTGTTAGGTACCTCTTTGATTGCTCTCCCCACTGATGTGGCGGAGATGTTGAACACGCAAATCGGTGCCAAGCGCTCTTGGAATGGCCAATATACAGTCGATTGTTCCAAGGTCTCCTCACTCCCAGATTTGTCGTTCTACTTCGATGGCAAGCCATACCCCCTGAAGGGTAGTGATTATATCCTCGACGTCCAAGGGACGTGTATCTCTGCCTTCACTGGCTTGGACATCAATTTGCCCGGTGGCGCTCTCTGGATCATTGGTAAAATCCTGATACGATTGGCGAGAACGCACACTGATTTTTTTCCAGGTGACGTCTTCCTCAGGCGCTATTTCACGGTGTATGACCTAGGGAGAAACGCCGTCGGTTTCGCTACTGCCGTGTGAGGGTTATACTGTAAACAGTACCGTCCACTTCTTGTCGTGTAGATTCCCTACCCCTCCATCTTGGTGATGTGCTTGATCTCATGGAGAGTGGTTAAAGTGACACCTACATCTATTATTACCGCTATGTTTACAGTTTTGTAGTTTCTCGGTCCTGGATCTGGATCACCGACTCTTGGCATGCGGATTTGGCAAATTCTGGAATGACATCAAACAATAGTAATCTTCCCCGCCCCGCCCGTTAGATTGTGTTTTCTTTCGACCATCACCAATATTCGTATCACCTCCATTTTAACTAGTGTGTCCTGAGGAAAGTTGACAATGGATGCGGACGAACCTCCCTCGGCCCTGTATCAGTCAACTTTACCTAGCTCTCTACATGAAGTGGTCCCGTCCACAGCGAGATTACAGGTCTGGAGGCGACAAATGACCAGTAACGTGTGGGCCCGACGTCTCGATAGAGTGAACGTCCTTGGCAGTGATGTTTATGGGCATACTGGGTGAGCATGCATGTTGTCACTATCGTAGGCTTTGGTAACCCCTGGCCCCTGGCCTTCCCCCCAATAAAAAGATGCGTGAACGCCCTGAGCTGGTCACAGAACGGGGAGCTTCTCATCAGTAGCGGGGATGATCAACAGTCAGTCTCCAAATCTTACTATGATCACCGTCCATTCGTTTATACCTTATCCATCAGGCTGCGGGTGTGGCGAATGGATCATTTTTCAGACACTCAGAACGAATATCCTTTCGCTTGCCAGACTGTGATAGACACAGGTCACACCGCGAATGTATTCAATGCACATATGCTACCCTCATCCACAAGGATGTGAATAGTTTATCCTCCGCGCACTGGCATAATTCCTATTAGCATACTCATTCAACTTTCCTTAGCGCAACTGTAGCGGGTGACAAACAAGTTCGCGTGTTTGACGTTGGCGAGTCAGTTGGCCGTTCTCCCTCAGGCAATGAAATGAGCTACCCCACCAGACAAGCATGCATTCGTATATTGCGGTGTCATTCCAAGAGGACGAAACGCATCATCACAGAAGACAGTCCCGATTTCTTCCTGACGGTAGCCGAAGTCTGTATCTATGCCTCAAAAATTTCACCAACCCACTAAGTCACGTTTCTCAACACTAGGATGGGGAAGTCCGTCAACATGACCTCCGAACGCCGCACTCATGTATCAGGGGTGGTTGCCCTGCACCCCTGGTTAAGCTACCACACGAACTTTCAACGATTGCACTCTCCCCACTGACACCTTATCAATTTGTGGTTGGCGGCGAATCGCCTTTCGTGAGTGTTGCCGCTGTGCCGCAAACTAACGGGCCTGACGTACATGTTCTCGAGGCTCACCTCTTTGATCGACGTCAGGTAGGCCGTCATCTACAAGAGGAATGGGGAATGTCACCCGCCATCGATGATGTGACAACATGTGTTCGACGTTTCTCTAGATATTCTCGAGCGCCAGGAGAGGCGAAGGGGCACGAACATATCACTGGCGCGCGAATGTCGGCTTGGAATGGACATGAAGTGCGTTGGTCGTGAACAAACAATAATCAATTCTAGTTTGTGCTGACGACCCATCTCGACAGCTTCTGTTGTGTGAGTGCTTCGCATGATCGACTTGCTGTCGTCATTATGAACTTGCCCTAGCATTCAATTCAGATGCAGTGTACTTGTACTCCACGCGAGATGAGCCAGGTACGGGTTCAACAGACAGGAAGTCGTGCATTCTGCCGCCAAATTCGGACAGGGGAGAACAAAGCGTGGCCGAATTGCCTTCGAAGACGCACAACGACAGTAAAGACTGTGAAGAAGCGCAGGGGATCCTCGAAAATCTTGATGAAGACGAAGAGGCAGGAATGGAGGTTGATGATTTCCTTGGTGACAGTGAAGATAACGACGACGTGCTGGCAGACGAACTTGAGAGCGATGAGGACGGGAGGATTGTGTCGGCTACTGACATGCATCCTGATGTGCCCGTGATCTACCCGCGCATGCGTTTCTCTGGACATTGCAATGTTGAGACGGTCAAAGATGGTGAGTGCCCCTGGAAAGCTAGCATGTGTGCGCAATGGGTGATTGGCGGTTCATTTGCAGTGAACTTTTTGGGCCCTTGTGATGAATACGTCACCTCTGGGTCAGATGACGGTAACTTTTTCATATGGAAGAAATCGTCTGGCGAACTAGTCGACGTTTTGGAAGGAGATGACAGCGTTGTGAACGTCGTCGAGGGTCATCCTACTCTTCCGCTCGTGGCCGTCAGCGGTATCGATACAACGATCAAGGTGATCTCCTCTCAGATCTGCCACGACTACTCTTATTGAAAGTGTTACCGCAGTTGTTTGCCCCTGCTCGCGGCCCAGCGGCGCATTCCAAATACAGGAACGCCACCTCAATCATCAAGCGGAATGCTCGTGCTTCGCGGAGAGGCCTCAACCACTCGGCCAATCTACAACTTGCACGTCTCATAATGCAGCATCATGATCGTGCGTTGGAGGTACTGCGAAGTGCTGACTCGGAGGACGGGACCCCGACTGATTCTGAGACTCGACTCGCGCATTGTATAAACCAATGAGACTGAGAGCAGCGACGGGATAGTGTATGTTTTCGGATTTGCGATATGCTGTCTTTGGTTAGTATGATAATCGTCGCCGCGATGAACGTGGATATGTTGAGAGTCAATGCGGCATGCGCTGACTGCACGCACCACCAAGCTCAACTACGGATGTGGCAGCTGGGAATTTCTTATGATAAATGTTACGGGCTCACACTTTCTCAGTCAACCCTACCGCCATTTTGACAAAGTTAGTTCACATCTCCGGGCTGGGCATTTTCCGCCTCGTCAGGACCAGGTTTGATGTTGTGAAGTATCCGAGTGTGTTTTGGCGTCTGTCCACTTTGACACCCGCCACCACGTGAAAGGTCGCTGGCCTCCACACTGCGGCACACAACCAAGACAAGGCCAACGTTCTTCGCCACATAGAAAGGCTGAATCTGAGTGCTGGTATGCTTGCAAATCTTTGCTGAACTTCACTTTTCGTTGTTATGTAAGTCCTGTTGTGTTTCGTGGTTCTGTAAAACCAAGGGCCTTGCTGATCATCTCCTGCGTTTCGTGCTCTTTCTCACCTGCATCTGTCGCTTTCAGTCTTTCTCTCGCCGAAAGTGTCTTTGATTTGAGCGTTTGTTTGCTATTTGCCGCACAAGTGCACCGTCTGTGTGTCCTCGACCACAAGGGGGACCCTTTTTGGCTTGGTCAACACTTTTTTTTGCCTCACTCTTCGTCCCACACCCTTCCCCACCGACTCGAAGCCAAGTCCACCACATTTACTTGCTTATGCACTCTTCGCAAAACAGATCCAAGCGTAAGCGTGGCAAAAATGTCAGCAACGACGACGACACCCCATTGGTTCAAATGGCAGTCTCACGAGAGAACGATGCACAGACGGACGCTTACGGGCGTTCTCGACCTCAAACATACCAACAGCATACGGACACATACATCCCGTCGACATCTAGAACTTACACCATGAACAGAGACGGCCCTTCATCCCATGCTGACTCACAAGACCACTTTCACCCGCACACCTCGGACGGCCGCTATCGGGCTGGTAGAGATAACTATGATGTTGCTGATTCAAGAGATGGTGACCAACGGGGATCTCGATTCTTTCATGAGAGCGACTTTCACAGCGGGGGTAAGGACCGGACATCGAGGGATTTCTCGGCTGCACACCGCAATGACTCACAGGGTCGGGGCTTGGTGGACAACCGCGACGATGGTCCTCAGTGGGGTTCTCCATCTTCAGATTGGCGAAGAGGGGAGTTGGAGGAGGATCGAAGCAAAGGCTGGGACAACGGTCGAAACAGGGAGCCTCGTTCTCAAGGAAATCGTCGATGGCAAAGTGACAATGGCTGGGACACGCGGAAACGCGACCGACAGCAGAACCGACGGCCTCCAGACAGTCAAGATGACGGCTCATTCTCAAAGGAGGATCGATCTTGGGAACCTGGGCCTGGTTGGCATTCTCGTGGAGAACAAACCTACCGCCACCAACGCGGCCGTAGTGGACCGGGAAAAGTGAAAGGAAAGAAGAATAATCAGAACCGACAGCGCCAGCGAGGCGACAAGGACCGAGATCATGACCGGCGCCAGGATCGCGACCGGCGCAATGATAATGACAGTTTGAACAAGTACGCCCCCATCATTTCGCTCTTTTCCCGCTATTCTCAGAGTTTCTTCTTCAGCTGGCAAAGAAGGGAATTTCACCCTCTGCCTCCCAAGCCAGTCCGCAGTCCTGTCAAGCGACTCTCTTCTCCTTCCCGATCACGCTCACGGACCCCCGACTCCGTCTACACTCGACAATCATCCAGGGGTCGCTCGCGGTCGAGGTCATTCTCACCGCAGCCAGATGTCCGTCATCCTAGCCCTGCACGACCTCGTAGCCATACTCCACCAGGAAAAGCGAATAGGTCAAGGTCTCCAGCTTCATCCCATGGAAGCTACACCACTCGAGCACCTCCGCGTGGGAGAAGTATCTCCTCTTTGTCTTCGGGAAGTTGGAGTCGGAGCCGGAGCTCAAGTCGAAGTCCTGGGGACCGGCCAAGGGCGAAACACCGACTGCCACCCGCGACTTCCATCAGAGAAATTTCACTTTCTATATCCAAGACCACCCTCCAGCAACGCCCCAATTTTATTCTTAACCAGGAATCCGAGCCGACAAGAAATGAGAAGGCTGGTGCTAATGGGAACCACACTGTATGTTCATCTAACGGTTTGGACCAAGTTTTGAATTCACATTTGAGCAGGTCGCCCCTTCCACTTCCCCTGGGTCAACACGTCGATCTACCGAGCGTATGCCCCCACCCGTTATACCTCCGACCTCAGATTCCCGCCTCCAAGAGATAATTCTAACGTCATCAACGATGCAGCAACGACGTGACGCAGAATCTCCCACTAGAGCAAAATCCTTGAAATCTGCAGGCTTCAAACCCATTGGGCTTGCTAGTTCATCAGTGAAGATGTTCTTCCCACGCGACGATCAAGAGTATCATGGAGCAACCGTTAAACGCCATGAGCTTCCTGCACGCCCTGAGATCCCAACTAAGCGCGCGCACGAAGACGTTGCGACTGATCAGGACGAATATTCCCGGCCGGCCACTGGAAAACCCCATTCCCAGCCTATATTTCCACTTCCGCAAGAGGATATTCCGGTGTTGTCAGAGGTCATTCCTGAACTCCGACCACCCTCACCGACTGTTCATGATGTTACGAAGGTGCCAGTGTCTCCGAAAGCAAACGGAGACCTCATTACCCCTGCACACCAACCCCGTCCATCCGAGCCGGAAGTCGACGCGGTTACACGGCCGTCGTCCCCGAGTATGACTTCTCGAAAGGAACTGTATGCGATCGTGAGCCAGGTCGGCGAGGGAACATTCGGCAAGGTTTACAAAGCCCGAAACACGATCACCAATGTCCACGTTGCACTGAAAAGGATACGGATGGAAGCGGAGAGAGACGGCTTCCCTGTTACTGCCATGCGGGAGATTAAGCTTCTCCAATCGCTGAGGCATCAGAATATAGTGCGCCTTTATGAGATGATGGTATCCAACGGTAAGATTATTCATTGATGATCGCCACCTCACTCACATATACGCAGGCTCGGTGTTCATGGTATTCGAGTATATGGACCACGATCTGACGGGTGTCCTTTCTCAAACGCAATTCTCTTTCTCTGAAGCAAATCTGAAATCTCTTTGCAACCAAATGCTCGCTGGCCTCGCATACCTGCACCACAAGGGGGTGATACATAGGGACGTAAAAGGATCGAACATTCTGATCAACAATAGGGGTGAACTCAAGCTTGCCGACTTTGGGCTTGCTCGGTTCTATCAGAAGCGGCGACGTATAGACTATACCAACCGGGTGATTACCCTTTGGTATAGACCGCCTGAACTTCTTTTTGGTGCGACAGTATATGGGCCGGAAGTGGATATGTGGAGCGCTGGGTAAGCTATGGTAGCTTGCTACTGAAAAGAGTCTGGGCCTCACTCGTTGGACCCCTCTAGTTGCATTATGCTCGAGCTATTTACCAAGAAACCGATATTCCAGGGAAATGATGAGATCCACCAACTCGACGTCATCTATCGAATCTTTGGCACGCCCACTCCAGAGCGGTGGCCCGGTATCACTGAGCTGCCTTGGTATGAATTGGTGAAGCCGAAGGAAGTGGTACAGGACCATTTTAGGGAGCTTTTCCAAAAGTAAGTCGTGTATATTTTGTTCTTTCGAAGCTTACACTGTCTTAGATGGCTATCTCCTGCGGCTCTTGATCTGGCGGAACAGTTACTGACGTATGATCCTGCAAAACGGGTCACTGCAGCGCAGGCCCTTGAAGCACCATATTTCAAGGACGAGTTACCACCACCAGAGCTCCCAGTTGGGTGTGTATTGCGCATTTAAACTGCTTACAGTTGCCTGACATTTTTCCCTAGCTTGTCGTCGCTTGAGGGCGAGTGGCACGAGTTGGAGACTAAACGAGAGCGCGCAAAGAAACGACGTAAATTGGAAAGTACTATGCAGTCACATCCTGTCTAATAACACACCCTTGCTGCTCGGAACGTATGTGTCACCAAGTAGTGACCATGAGACGATGGCATTTCATGCTGGTGCTTGAATGAGACCTTGGATTGCAAGATGTTGCACAATTGACTCGACCTGTGGCAGGATGAGCATAGATACGGGAACGAGGAAAGATGTAGAGATATTACATTTGCTGCTGTAGTTCGTATTTGCATGTCCCAACGTTTCGTGAAGGGCGCCCCCGTGGCTTCGCTGGTTTGCTCGACATCACCCAAACCCCCTGCCTTCCCTTGAGCGTCATCGTCTTCTCTCCCTCCCTCAAACCAGATGAGCTTATCCACCTGATCAATTGAACCTTTCAATCGACCTTGCTCGATCATCTTTCGGGCCATCGTCTCAGCAGCGCTGGGAGCCAAGTCCAGTAACGCGCCTAACCCACGAAATGAGATATTGTTATATATTTTGGAGCTGGCCAAAACGTTGTGTTCCATTACAGCACGATCAAGAACTGTTGACGGTCCTTTGCGCGTGCTCGTCGAGGGCTCTAAGAGATCATCTTCGTCGACGGCAGAAGCAAGTCTATCATTGCTGGATATGGTAATTTTGGCAAGCTGATGTGGCCGAAGGGACTCCTCGAAACTCTTGACTTCTGCTGGGCGGAGAATACGGTCAAGAAACATCTTGGAAAGGATGTTGTATGTTGGAAGGTCGGACGATCTTTCGTCCCGGTGCAAAGAAGCGAGTACGCGGGAACGGTTAGGTCCCGCAGGTGCAAGAACGGCACATGTCACAGCGTGTGATCTGGGTTCTGCTCAGCTTATCTCGCAATGAGTAGGCGTTGCATGCTTACAGAATTTGCTTTCGTTCCTCCTCGTCAATCTCCGCAACCCAGGACAGTTCATGATACCTCAATGCAGCTTCCAAGAATTTGCGAGCGTAGTCGCTGATTCTTGCTTGACATAGTTTGAACTGAAGTTGGATCTCTTTATCTGTGGTGGAATTCGATAGGGAAGCTGCCCGATTGTAGTAAGTCTCTGCTTGTACTGAATCTTCGTCTTCCATGAGGAGGCGGACGATACGGACGTAGACGCGGAACTTGTCCTCGTCAGGCAACGAACTAGTAGTAGAATCATTAGCACACGATGGTGACGACACCGGAGGCGTTCCTCGTACCGCGAGCCAGAGTCGAGAGAAACGCCCATAAGGATGCGAGCAGCCTCGGTCCATTCTTCTTCAGTTTCCAGGAGATCGGCAAGTTGGAATCTCAGGGAGTTGACCTGATGGAGATGACGTTAATGGATCAGGCCTGCGGGACACGAGCTCCGACTGCAAGATACCTGTTCTTCGTAGCTGGCGATTCGAGGCTGAAGCGTCGCGAGTGCGTCTTCGACGATGCGCTTGCGTATATCGTGGTCGGTGACGGCGCCGGCGCCGATGCTCTTGACAAGCTCTGAGATGACTTGTCTGCCTGTGACGAGGCCGACGATGTCTGGGTTGGCCACGGCGTCGATGAGGACATGGAGATCGGCGGGGAGGGAGGAAGGATCTGGGCGAGATAGGGTTTCTGAGAGGAGGGAAAGGTAGGCGGGGGTTTTGTCCTTTTGTGCGAGGGTGGCCAGGTGTGATAGTTTTGCTTCCATCGCCATCGTCGACGTAGTATTACTACTTACAACGCCACTCACATGTGACTGACATGGACTCACACTCTCGTGACGCCATTCTCATTCACAATGTATATATAACATTGTCCTCCGAGCACCCCTGGCCCCGAGCTTGGTGTGCACGCATCATCCGAACCAACGTATTTACATCCAATCACTACAAGCTATAGTCTCTCTGAATCATTATCATGCAAGCCGGAACCCTACACTCTGGTTAGGGTTGGGTTCCCTAAGAGTCAAGCTAAGACTTCCCACGGGCGTCGAATTTGGTTTTCTCACGCATTCGTAAACCTGTCCCGTAGGGTCGCCAACCTAAACATCCCAAAGGCCAAAAATGCAGGAGACAGCGAAGTCTGCT